>PVJA010045877.1:0-15412 GCA_004027025.1 Myocastor coypus | reverse complement strand
TTTTTTTTTTTTTTTTTTTTTTTTTTTTTTTTTTTTTTTTTTTTTTTTTTTTTTTTTTTTGGTCTTTTTGAGACAAGATCTCCTTATGCAGTTGAGGCTGGCCTTGAGCTCACTTTTGTAGCCCAGGCTGGTCTCACACTTGCACTGATCCTCCTGCCTCAGCCTCCCAAGTGTTAATAATACTGATAATACTGGTAATAACTTTTTATTTCACTGATAGCTTTCTATGAACTTCATGTTCTCTATATCATTAATTATGTCTGTTATAATTATTATGCCATTTCATCTCCTTTATGGGTTACCTAGCTCTGCTCCTAATTTCTTAAGTGCAATTTAGTTTATTAACTTGATTTCTTTTTCAACTCATTCATTTTTCCTCAGTATTAGCACTAAGTCTTATAAATTTTGACTAAGCAGAGATTTTGCAGTATCCAACAAATTATGACTTTATATTTTTCATTCATTTACAAATATTTCTAAGTTGTCATGATTTCTGCATTCTTCAGATATGTGTTCTATTTTTTTCTAAATATTTGAGGATTTTTCCCATTGTCTTTTTGTTATCAGTTGTTAACTTTGTTGCTGTGTACAGAGACATGCAATGTATAATTTCAGACATTTCAACTTCATTTTTTATGGTCCAGAATATGGCCATTTTACATGTCCCTTTATATTCTGTGATAGGCTTCAAGAACATCAAATCTTTAGTTGATAAATAAATTAATCAATCTATCAAGTAATCACTCCATCAACCAATGGCATCCCTCTCTTGGAAATCATTTTTACTCTTTCCTGAACCTGTTGATAATATGACTTGTCTATATGCATTCTTAAATCCTACTGTACAATTATATTACAATAAATGCATAATATTTTCATTCGAGGCCTTTGGCTGGTCTCAGTTGCTAGTGATGGAAGTCAAAGCATAAGCAACCCTAACATCAGCATCCAGTGCATTTTTCCCAATATTATAACTGAACAACTGATGTAATTCCAATGACTTCTAAAGTCTCTATAAAAAAGTGTCACTATTTTTATAAGACAAACAGAAAAGTACAAGGTGGGATAAATAGTCCTTTATGTTTATGATTGTATTATATTTATTAAATTAATATATGAGATAGCTATTTTGAAAAACATTGTTCAAGGTACTTTAGACCTTCTACTTCACTGATGTAAGTGCAAATATTATTCTTACTTTACAAATACATGAACAGCACAGAGACATTAAATTGTTTACACAAGATCACAAAGCCAATAATTTGCAGTGCTAGGATTTAAGCCAAAAATATCTATCTCAAAATTGTTCTGAATCATGAATCTACATGATGATCATGCTGTAAATTCCTAATTTTTATGAACAAATTGATTAAAAACATTAAAGTTATGACAAATTTAGCATGACTAAAATTACAATTCTAAATAATGTACAACTTTTTGAGATATCATATTTTTGTTTTTTGGGTTTTTTCTTGTCTTTTTCATTCTTTTCTTTCTTTCTTTCTTTCTTTTTTTCTTTTTTTTTTTTGTTTGTTTGTTTTCTATAGGGCCTCACAACCAACTCATCGTGATCCTCCTGCTTGTACCTCCCAAGTGCTGGGATTATAGGCACATACCACCACGCCCAGACTCCATCGCTGGCTCAGCACACTCAAGAGCAGGGCCGGCACGGCAGGAAGGGCCAGGAACCTAACCCATAACTTTGTTTTTAATTATTCTTTAGATATTTGTATGTTGACTCAGAATATACTATCTAAACTTTCTTTTAACATGCACAATCTGACACCAGGGTGAAAATATGATGTTTACACATGTGAGTCCGATTTATTTCACTTATGAGTATGGTCTCCAGTTGCATTAATTTACCTATAAGTGCCTAAAGTTTATCCTTCTTTATGGATAAGAGTACTCCATTGTATAAAAAGACTTTTTATCCGTTTCTTGATTGATGGGCATTTAGGTTGTTGGCAAGAACTAGCTACGACAAATTTTTCTGCTATAAACATGAGTATGCATACACATTATTGTGGAATGATGTTTTAATTGTTCTGGAAGACATGTGAAGAGGGAATAGCTGGTTTGAATGGGACCTCTATTCCTAATTTTTTGAGAAATCTCCATATTGATTTCCACAGTCGTTACAAAATTTTACATTTCCATCAACAGCAGAGAAGGGTTCCTTTTACCAACAGTACTGCTAGCATTTGTTACTGGTTGATTTCTTGATGATAACTGTTCTACAGTGAAATGGAATTTTACCATTGTTGTAAATTGCATCTCTTTTTTCTCATTAAAATTAATTTTAAAAATAAAAAAAAAATAAATTTTTAAAAAAGTGGAACAATACCCCTTACCCTTAGGTAGTAAAGTCCATTATAGTGAAAATGGTCGTATTTCCAAAATTATAATACATATTCAATCATATGCCCAATCTTGCATAACTATATCTGATAATCTAAGCAACAGATTTGATGATAAAAATAGAAAATACATCAGTTATTGTTAATTAGCTATTCTTATTTTGAAAATTTTATAATGTATGTATTGTTATACTTTATCATATTTGTCTTTATTTTTGTTTTCTTGCTCCTATTTTTACTCTTCAAAATAAAATTATTTTAAAAAGTAAAAAATGAATTGCATCCTTCCAATGATCAGTGATGTGGAACTTTTTTTGTATATTTTTTACTGCTTATATTTCTTCATCTGAATCATGCATATCCATCTCAGATATCAATTTTTTATGTCCTTTTTTAACTTGGGGAGTCTGGTTTTTTAAAAATTATTTATGTGTTCTAAATAGAAGTCCTCAGGGACAACTAGATAAATTATTTCCTGCTCTGTGGATTACCTTTTTAGTCTGCTTCTTTTGTTGTTCAATACCTTTTTAAGAAGATGAGAATCCCAGTTGTTGATTTTTTTATAGTATGTCCTGTACAATCTGGGTTTTGTTCATGAAGTCTCTGTCTGTACCTATGTCTTCCAGATTTCCACCTGCTCTCTTTTTTAGTAGATTTGGTGTTTTTGTTTTAGTATTTAGATCTTAGATTCATTGTCACTGTAGTTTAGTGCATAGTGATAGACACAATTCTATTTTTACTTTTTGGTATACAGAAAGCCAGTTTTCACCATACCATTTATTAAAGAAGCTATCTTTAAAAAAAGACCCAAATGTATAATAGATATCTTGAAATAGGAAGAAGTAGTTCAAAATGAAGGAGGAATTAAGTTGCGTAAAAGAGAAAATGAAAAAAAAAAAAAAAGTAAAGAAAAAAATGCAACATATCTGTAGTACTAGTTTCTCTTAATTCATTGAAAAGGAAGTTCTGTGTTAATATCCTTTTATAGCACTGTAATACCTTAAGAAACATACTCTATAATAGTTTAACCTCATCTTAGAGTGTCTTCTTTTTTAATTTATTTTTATTAATATTAATGTGAGAGCAATAGCAATGAGACAATTAGAAGGCCAAATACAATAATTAATACATTGCATATAGTTGTCTGTCGTAGTAGTTCAGAGTACAAGATACAGACATGATTTATTGTCTAAAAATCTCTAGTATAGATCGTCCTCCTCAATGCACACATAGCAAGTAGCTATATATACAGTCCAATAGTCCATAATGGTAGTGGATTATCAGCTCATCTGACATTATCAGAAATTGTTTTTTTTTTTTTTTTTTTTTTTTGTCTTTTTGAGACAGGGTCTCGCTATGCAGTTCAGGCTGGCCTTGAGCTCACTTTTGTAGCCCAGGCTGGTCTCGAACTCGCACCAATCCTCCTGCCTCAGCCTCTCAAGTGCTGGGATTACAGGTGTGAGCCACCACACCCGGCTATCAGAAATTGTTGACTTGAGCCTTTTCCTACTCAGTATATTAACATTGCTTTCCTTTGTTTTAATAACATGTGGATTATTTTTCATGCCCCGATCTTCACTCAGAATAAATATTTGAGTTAATGCATTGCATATTTTGAATAAAAATATTCAATGTATTAACTATTATTATTCTATTACTGACTTCTGAAATTTTTCCCATAAAATAAAAAAATAAAAAGCAGTATACTATGTGATGTTTTCTTTCCTTGAACCAAGTCAGTGAATTGTCAAAAGCTTTGTAACCTAATTCAACTCTTCAAATTTCACTCAGCAATGTTGTAAGAGAAAACACGTGCAAGCAAGTTGTCTTAATCCTCTTAATTCAGGTTCTCAGGCTACCTTGTTGACAATGACCATTCAGTGGTCAGATCTTTTCATGTTGTTCTCTTTCAATAAAATATTACCTGGCACCTGCCATGTCACAGGTGCTATCCTAAATACTGAGACTACTAGGAGAGTAATAATATACATAAAATTTCTATTTCTCCCAGTAAACGTTTTTTCAGTTTTTAATTAATATTTTACATCTCATCATTGTCACTAGAACTGCTGTGTCCCTAATACTTTCCTCTTCCAAATATTTGGTAGTAACCTTTCCACTACACAAATTTTTCTTCTCCTCTACTTTCTCCTTGTTCTCATACATTTTCCCATTAATGAATTTGTTCTATCTTCCCAGAGTCTGTAGAGACTAACATATATATATGGCTCTCCTATGATTAAACAACTAAGATCTGATCCTGTTTCTGGTACCTATTCTTTTGGAACCTGTACAAGAACCATGTGCTTTCAAAGTTTCAGATTCCTGTTTATAGAATGAAGGGAAAAAGGGATGTGATATGTTTTTCTAAGATATGTTGTAAGGATAAAATAAATACAACCAAGATGCAAAACAGGAGTGGAAAACATGTAAGAAATGCTCAATCAATATATATGAGTTTCTACTATTATCCTAATTATGTTAATATCATGCTTTTTAAAGCAATTTGTATTTCTCCATTACTCCCCATTACTACTTTGTGGCCTAAAGTCCTCAGCTGCTTCCTCAGTGTCCGCTTGCCATTTGACGTACTCCCTTTACCTTCTGTTTAAGCACTTTAATTAAAATGTTGGCAGATACTTGTAAACTAAAGTATCTGCCTTTTCCATAATATCTGCTTATTTTTACATCTCTTCATAACAGCTTGATCTCCCCTCTCACTACCTCTGTCATCCAGAGCACCATCACCTACAATCACCTACAATCATCCACTAAGTCATTATCTTGGGCTCATTCCAGTCTCTTTTATGCCAGGATTATCTATTCTAATATTTCTCCTTCCTAGGAGCATTGCATTTACAGTTCTTATGCAAAAGTTTTAGCATTATATTACTTAACCTTACACCAGGACTAAGTGACCATTTTGTCTAAAAACATGTACCATTTATTCAGAACTTTTGCTGGACAGATTAAAATTTTATACATTTTACTCCCCTCTACTTATTTCCAAGGGGATCAGGATTGTTTCATAAGGAAATCTCAACTAACACGTTTTCTTCCTGAGCAATGCATTCCAGAGGAAATGGCTGGTGCATGTCACTGGGAATTTGCAATTATAGTTTATAATACATAATCTCTCCAGGTTTTTGCCTATTCTTTTTGTAAAAATGTATGTATGCATGTATGTATATATGTACATTATGGCCAGCTCAGCCTGCCTTGCAGATTGGGCTGCTGCAGCATGTGGTGCCAGAGATTGAACCATGGTCCCTGTGGTTGCCTATGCTTGCCTACACAGGTGCTTTAGACTGCTGAGTTATCGCACCAGCCCCTTTTGCCTATTATCTTGACCTCAGAATTTTAACATCTGTTGATCTTTTCTTTTTCTCCTGATTAACGAGGCAAGCTAGCATATTATATCAGTACTAAGTAAACTTTTAAATTTTCTTCCCCTCTGATATTTTCCCCAAATAATGTATATGCACATTCACCAGGTCTACGACCCTTGGCCTCCTGTGCTGCACAACTCTATGCAAGTTTTATGTCCTGTGCCACTTGAGATACCACTGTCCATTCTAGCCTCTGGCGCCACTGCACTGGTGTACTCCAGACTCATACTCTTATCCTCTATTTTCAAGAACTTCCTTAAATGACTTCAAGAAATTTTTATATGTTTCTTTCTTTCTGAATGATCACCCATCAGGATTTTGCCCAGGAAGCATGATAACATTCCTATAAGGGAGTCACGGTGAATCATCATGACAATTCAATTATTTAAAACAACGGTATAGAGAAAGACAAAAACACTTCCAAAAGTGAGATTTTGGCATTCTCTCTACCTGGCTTTCTTTGAGAATTGGAAGCAGTGTTATAAATCGCTCCTATCATTGTGAATGTAATATCTATATTGTTATCTTTAAAGTGCGGCTATTATTTGGATGCTTGGAGTAAAATCCTTCAATACTAGTTTAGGAATAGAAGAGTTAATATGCAAATAAAGCCAAGATTTATGTCACAAATAAAAGGTGCAAAAAAGTTAATGCATTTGAAGCAATAAATTAGCATGTAGACAGATGGTATAATCCTCCTGTGAAAATAAGATTCTAAAATTTACACTTATGTGAAACCAGAATGTGATTACCATAGTTCTCTCTAACAAGTCTTATTAGGGCTGATTAAATTATATGTCCCTGGGTTTAGAAAGAATGATAATTAAATGTCATAGAGTTCTTAGAAGAAATTAAATTATTTACTGGACAAATACACATGTGTTTATTTTACTTGAGGTTTTGGGGGGATGAACAATAAAGCCTTGTTTTCAAATTCTCCTTTTGAGTTTGTTTGGGGGCATTATTGGAATGTTTAGTTAAATTAGTAAGGAGATGCTAATTTCAAGACAAGTAATGAAAATTAAAAGTAATATGTATATTCTCTTTAGTTTAATGAGGTAACATCAGTAGGTCTTTAAAATATTGGCAATTACCTAATACTCATTTTAAGTGTTAATTTAATGACTCCATCATTAAATTAAGTACTATGTTATTTTGATGTCTTTGCTGCCCATCATTTTATAGCAAGTTTGAAAGATCACCATCTACGAGAGAAAAAAAGAAAGTACTCACCATAAAAATTTGCATCAAACATTACTTAAATTGTTATGGTAGCCATTTTTGTTATAATAGGTATCAAGATGTTCATATTATAAAATATATGTAATCAATACATTATTTGCCATTCAATTATATAATTATATTTTCCTAAAAATATATATGCCTAGATCATGACTAAATTTTAAATTAATTAGTTATAACAAGCAAAACATTTTAAAAATCAGATGTTATATATCATAGTTTTGTATTCATTTCATTTTTCCTAAAAATGCTACTTCATTTTATAATATGAAGTTTTCACACCATTTTTAAGACATGTAGTTTTAAAATGAATCTTTTGTCTTTGAAAGAGACAATAAAATATATTATTTCTGGATCTCCTCTCTATATTAGACTCCCAATATGGAACCAATTCAAACAATTATAATTCAAGAAGCTTAGTAAGCAACTGTGATTATGCTCCTAAAATCTTAGAGTGTCAAAAACTAACGCTCCATAATCAAGTTTTTTTTGTTTGTTTGTTTGTTTGTTTCCCTTTTGGAGTCTGCCTTCCTATGGATGTTCATCAAAATATCAATTTCCCCATGTTTTAAGTTATCTTATTAACTTGCCAATTACTAATGAAGCACCTGTCATACATTAAATAAAGTAATAAAAGAGTCCCCTAAAACACAAAAGTTATAGTCTAGAAAATTAGAGAAAATCCATGAATAGTCTAAGAAGTAAAGCATAGCATTTATTAAATAACAGAATGCTAAACAAGCACAAGGAAAAGACGAAGTTCTACATTTCTCACATAGGGCATCTGAACACTAAACTTGTACATTGTCACAAGTCACTGATACTGTAGAATAAAAAAATATGCTGACAAAGCTGAGGTGATGTCACTGATGAAGAGCTTTATTAGACAGGCAAAATATTTCAGAAGAAAGAAGAAAACCAGAGACAAGAGATATTTTAAAAGTGTAATGTAACACAAAGCAAAGCAAAGAAGAAAAGTTTTACAAGAAAAGATATAGTATTACACAGTTCTCTCATGAATTGAAGAAACTATATCAGAACTGTAGTAAAGAAGGGAAGGAAAACATTCAATGGTAGAGCGAAAGAAAAAGAAAGAAAGAAAGAAAGAAAGAAAGAAAGAAAGAAAGAAAGAAAGAAAGAAAGAAAGAAAATTATCACAATAGGAGACATTTTTATAACAATCATGTAGATACTGAAGTGTTTCAATGGTAACTTATAGCAAAAGAAGCTGCCAAGCTTGGGGCTAGGAATGTAGCTCAATGTTTAGTCTCCACACATTCCCAGGCTTGGCACCCACAGAAGAATCAAGAAAGTAACAGTTTTTACAACATAATTTGAAAATGAGAAAGTGAACTTCTAAAAGTGATGTTCAAAGAGACACTAATAATGAGGTTTATAACTGAGTTACCTGGGGACCAGGCAGATAGCTCAGTAGAATAAGCACAAGGGATCCTGAATTCAGTCCCTGGTATCACCCAAAAAACTAAAAAAAAAAAAAAAAAGAAAAGAGTTATCTAGAATATACAAAATTTCAGACAAGACAGACAGGATTAAGAAAGATGAATCTTTACATGAAATAGACAGCAAGTGGGAGAAGAGGAATATTTGTAGAATCACCGACAGTCATTAAACTTTGCAATTAATGCTTATGTCGCTATATACAAAGAATTAGAAGGCAGGTATAAAAGATTATTGAACAATCTTTCAGACTATACTCTTCCCTATTTGTTCATATACCTTGATTTCCTAGTGTGGGATTTTCTCAAAGAAGTGGCTGACTGTGATCACAAAGATTGATATGAACAAACCTTGTGCTCACTGCCCCATCTATCCAGGAAGTCAACATGTATCTGCATCTTAGCCAGTAGTCTTAGCCAGTACTTCTGAGACTCTGAATATCTACACCATAATGAAGAAATATTGGGAGTATCCAAGCTCTAACCTCTCTGTCCTAAATCCACAAATCCAAGTATCCAAGTATCCATGCTCCAGCTCTCAATCTTTGGCTTTCAGTACTACCTGCACCTTATCCTCTGAGTTTCTTTTCTTAATTTCCAGCTAAGCTATGGTCTTTTGAAACAAAACAATAAATGTTCTTTTACCTAAGTTGGAGAAAATCTCCTCTTGCCCCTCGAGTATACACACAAAATGTAAGAGATACACTTTCCTTTTTTTATTTCATATTTTTCACTTAGCCTCCAGTAGTAGTACATTTCAATATTTGATACAATACATATAGTTGTCCTCCTACTAGTTATACAAAGTCCAGGATATAAGTGTTATAATTTTTCAAATCATTGTTGGTACAACCAAATTTCTTCTCATTGAATTAAGAGAAAGCAGCTGTATACATAATCCAACGTCTAATAAATGCAGTGGCTTACTGGTAAACCTGGCAATGTTAGAAGCTGTTGATTTAAGCATTTTACAGCTCAGCATTCTAATCTAGCTTTCCATTTGATTCCTTGTGTTTAAACTTTTCTGCTGGGTGGTTAAGAGAAAGTTTAAGCATCACCTGTATAGCAAAACATGTAATTTTTGTATCTCTCAAGGTCAGTCAAATCCCCTCAGGATTTACTTTGTAACCATGAAAATGCTTTGTAGAACTGTTGTCAATGTCAGCCGCCTGGATGAGTCACGGCCATTGCTTGACCAGTTTGCTCTCTGTAAGAGCCTGAAAGAAAGTTTTCTCTCTAAGTGACTCTGCTGTAGCACACTATGTATCATTAATGCCTTTCCTCTGTAGCGCCATAATCTTCTTGAACAGAAAATTTGGGAAACCACTGAGTTACAAGCTGCTGCTTCCATTGTAATTTCAGTTACTGCTATACTCTCTCTCTCTCAAGTAAATGGTTGGTTTACAAGAAAGCAAAAAGGGTATTAAATGAAAGTAAGAGACTAGGAAAATGCCATTAGATTGACTGGCTATAACTTTTCACATACTTAGATTTCTAAATACGTAGAAATGTATAACTGCTTTTAGGACATTCTATAAAGATTTCTTAGAATATCAATGATTCATACACTTTCCAAAGACTGAAGAAATCAAGAAAACTTTTGTAGCAGCGAGCAAGAGATAAATAACAGAGTTAATTAGAAGGGGCAAAGGATCATCAGTAACTATTAAATGATATAAGCTTAGTCTTATAATGGCCAGATGATTTGGTAACAAACTAGCTGATGTTTTCTGAAAACAGTAGACAGTCAAGATGCTGGTTATTGTGAAAGGCACTGTGCCTTAGTGCTTGGAGACACCACTGTGTACAGCAACTAAAGATGCAAACACATCCACACATAGCAAAATTACTTATAATAGGATTTTTTCCAGACTCTGCAATCTGTGGAAAAACAAAAAATCATTTAAGATCATTCCAAGAATAAATGCCTTGAAAGCCAAAATAGTATTTCAGGAGTGTATAAAGGATCATCTCTTTGAAAACTACGACTTTCGATGCACTAGCCCTTGCTGTACATTTTGTCGTAACAATGATCAAATAAGCAGTAGGAAATTCAAAAGCAAGTGCAAAAATGTGGAAGTAGGAGATACAAAGGTCGATACTGATGTCATTTCTAATCATTCCTTGGCTAGATAACTCAGATAACCTTTCTTTAAGCTTTTGCTTTCTTCTGTAAATTGAGATTACACAGATTTTCATCTAGCTCAAATCTTCTACAGTCTGCACTGTGATTTCTCTATGTATTTTGATTCCCATATGGTGCTTAGGTCTAAAAATAATATTAATGTGGGAAGAAACCTAGGGGGCGTGTGGTGACGGCCTGAGCTTCAGATGAGCAGCTTCATGAAATAGCTTAGATTAGAATGCCAAAATACTGACTTCTGTACAAAACTGGGCAATAGGAGTCATCCTGAAACTCACTCAATAGCCAAAGTAAGCACTTAAATTCATTAGCTAGATTAGGCTTCAAATAATAAAAAAGTTCAAGATCTAAAATTAGATTTTGCATTTTACTAACATTTACTGTACTTTTTGTCTTCAATTTCTGGAGAGAAAATATGGCACCCTATCTATTTTCAGCTTTTACTTCTCATTGAGGGAGCGTTATATTTCTGTTGGGAAAGTTAAATTTTTAGTGCCATGGTAACCACATTCTCCCAGTCAAGTGTGTCCTGTGGGATGCGCAATTTAAGACATTTGAAAATGCCACCTAAAAAGACAACACCAAACAGACCTGAAAGTGTATGCCTTAACATGAAAGTGGAAAAATTTCCTACTGCTAGCTGAAAGGAAATGCCAAGAGTGAGGAGAAGAAATGGGATTCAACCAGCATGGAAAGTTTTGCCACTCTTGTGAAGAAGCGAGTAAGGCTTACAACCTCATTCCACCTTAACTCCCCTCCACAATCCAACTTATTCTCACATTTAGTTGGATTTTTATATGTTACCTACAAGGTTGCCTGCATGGAGGTTCAAGATCATGGACAGAAAAGACAAGGGCTGGAGTCCAGGTCAATGTTAAGATGTTGCTATCTTTCCTACTTAAGAATTAACAAAAACAGTTGAGTCTGTTCCAACAAAATCATCAGAAGTGTCTCAAGAACCAGGCAAGCATGGGTTCCTCCTAGGACAGAAGACAGTCCTCCAGTTTCAGAAGTTCTAGAAGCATTGTCAAAAGGAATGTGCTTTGATGGTTTCCTGACACTGAGGAATGAAAGTCACTGACTCTCAGACAGCAGCAGGAAGCAACATTTGTCTTGTGGTAAGGGCAGCCAGAAGACTCAGCAGGGGAGCAGTGGGGCATGGCCATGGCACAAAAAGCATGGCAGGAAGATGTGTTCCAGATTCTTGAGCAGAGGAGAGGGCAGAGCAGTAACCCAAGCCATTATTGTGTGACAATCACAACTATTCTAGATATAGGCAGCAATGCAGCTGCTGCAGTGTTCCATAAACTTCTAACCAAAAGCACAGTTGAGCATAAAGCAACATCAAGACAGTCTGGAGATGGTCTATTCTCTTTCTGAACATTATAATGCACAGTCCATGAATATTTTTAATAACTAAATATTTAGAATTTTATTTAGTTAAAAATGCTGCATATTGTATTGACTACCTTTCATAAAATAATGGTATTAATAAAATAATTATTTAAAAGACATTTAATGGGGCTGACGAGACAAAACAGATGTCTAATGTACCTGCTTTAGCAAATGTAGGCAGTCGCAGAAGAGGGTTCTTCCAACCCCCTGCAACACATGTCCAGCTAGTTCCACTCTCAGGGTTGGTTGAATCAAGCAAAAATAAATAAATAAATAAATAAATAAATAAATAAATAAATAAATAAATAAATGAATAAATAAAATAAAAATAAAAAAGACTTTAAAAACATGCAATACCAAACAAAGTCAATACATAGATACATAGTTGGCTATAAAAAGTGCTAAAAAATACTTAGAATAAAAATTTATAGATAGGGCCCGGAGGGATGGCTCAGTGGTCTAAAGCCCCTGCTTGGGAAAGCTTGGGCCACTTCAGGGACCTCGGTTTGATCCCTGGCACCACATGCTGCGCCAGCCCTCCCCTCAGGGCGGGCTGAGCCGGCCATAAAAATAAGTGAGTAAACAAATAAAGGTTCTGAAGCAAGAAAAAAATAAATAAATAAACAAATAAATTTTTTAAATTTATAGATATAAATTATGTCTAATTTTCTAGATTAATATTGGTTATGTATTCACTTCCCCATAATTTACTGACATTTCAATCAAATAATATTTAGCTCCTATAAATGGTTTTATCTACCTCCATTTAATATAAAGTAACAGAGATATGCTTCCATTGAAGCAGTAATCCTATTTATTTATTTATTTATTTATTTATTTATTTATTTTAGTACAGGGTCTTGTTACAAATCTCAGCCTGTAGTAATTCTCCCTTCTTAGCCTACTCAGTGCTGGAATATAGGTGTGTGCCACCATGCCCAGTTTTGGGGCCAGCACTGTGTACCTGGGGCTCCAGGCTCAGCAAGACTTAAAGCACTGGTGATTAAACTCGGGACCTTATGCTTGCCAGGCAGGCACTTAGACCACTGAGCTATCTCCCCAGCATAATAAGCATTTTATTTATGTCCTTATTTTTCATAATTTTCTTTACTTTGAAGAGTAAAAGCAAGAGCAAGTAAAACAAATGTAGGAACAGAAATAGGGTAACATACAACAATACACACATTACAGATTCTCAAAACAAGAACTCTGATTGACAGTGGTTGATATAATACCTATCAAATTCATCGAGTCTGTTGTTCAGATTTACAGATATAGTTATTCAAGGTGGGACATATGATTGAAAATTACTACATGCTTTCAGGAAATCTTAACCTATTGTTCTTATCTCTCATTTTATTATTCTACCTTTTTTGAAAAAGAAATCACTCTAAAGAGAGTATAGTACTAATTGCTATGACATTAGAAATGATACGCACAGAGAAGACCAAGATGACAAGTGTTTCAAGCCTGGTTTTAGCATTAGACATTGCCGTCCTCAGTGTAGTTGTGTAGTTCACAGATGGATAAGACGATAGTCCTAAACATTTCCATCAGGTTTCTGAAAATAGCAGTCAATGGGTACAATTCTCACTCTATACGTTGATATCTGTGAACTAAGAAGTAAGCCATGTTAATACCTAGTTTAAGAAACTTTTTTTTTTTTTTTTTTTTGCCATGAGCTCTATTATGCACTGCTCCAAGCATCTGCAAGTAGCTGATATTGTTGGTCATTTGCTGTATCAGTGATCATTTCCACTTCACGCTTAAACTGCCAATGAAAAAGGATAATATTTTGGATTGTAATGCCATGTTTTATATTCAGTAAAAATTGAACAACTCATCTATTTCATACCATGGCAAGTTTTTGACAAATACTTAAAATTATTCTTCCTTCAAAGTTATGATTACCACACCCAGACTAGCATTTTCAGAAACTTCAAGTTTTCACTCTTGTTTTTGCTCATTTCATTCTCACCATAAATTACATATTTTAAGTTACTTGAGAATTCCATGTTTCATACATTTAAAAAATATTCATGCACACTGTATGGGCCAGGGAGTATCCAAGTATGTAAAGAAATATTAAGAATAAAACAAGCAATTTATAAACTGTTTAGGAAATACATTTGTAAAAAGACCAAGGACAATATTATGATAAATGATGATAAAAGAAGTGTATGGGAGGCACGGTGGAATATAGATGCAGTGGTGATTAATCTTGCAGTATTTTTTAAATTTTAAACAGAATAGAAAAATAATAGCTGGCTGAAGAGAAAGCTCAGCAGTGTAAGCACCTGCTGGAAAGTACAAGGACCCAGGTTTGATCACAGGCATCATATACCATGGCAGCACACGCCTGTAATCCCAGCTCTGGGGAAGATGAGATAGGAGGATCACTGTATGAGCTGTGGAGCAAGACCCTGGAGCAAGTAAATAAATAGATAAATAAATAACTGATTTTTTAAAAAAAGAAAAAACAATAGGCAAGACACTAGAAATAATACATATTTAACAAAATAAAAAGATACGTATTCAGCAGTAGTTGTTACATTGCACATTGCTGTCTTCAGCTTATTTGCTCAGATTACACATATGAGCATATAAAATTGGTCAAATAAAAGTTTTAAGTGTTAACTGCAACCTTCATGAAACTGATATAGATTAGTAGCTCTGTCCAAGGCCAGATAGCTCAGTAGACTAAAGCACCTGCTTAGAAAGGCACAGCAGACAGAGTTCCATTCCCAGCCTGCTATGCTGGTCCTGGCCCCAAGGGCGTGTTGAGACTCAGATTGAGTCTGGGCGTGGTGGGACACACCCATAATCCCAGGACTTGGGAGGCTGGAAACAGAATCACTAGGAGTCCTATCTACCTAGTGAGCCCCTATAGACCGTGTACTAAAAGTAATTAACTAATTAATGGTACAATCATCTTAGTATTTTGTGTATACACATACATTAATCTTCCATTTTAAAAGTCAAAGATCTCCAAAATTAAAAAAAATAAAAAAAAAAAGATTGGTGTCTTAGAATCCTTAATTCATCAAGTATTTAGAAGAATAAAGATATTCTGAATAGCTAGAGCAACTTTGATAACCCTTTCAAGTTCCAGGAATTATATGACAATGTCAAAGATTAAAAAAAAAAAAAAAAAAAAAAACAAACTGATCTTTATGTATACTGAAGTTCAGTGGGAGAACTAAAATCAAGGCAAAGAGACCCAAACCGCACCACCGCTGGGAGCTGAGCCTGCAAGCCCGCCGCGGGTAAGCTCCCTGCGCCTCTCTGCCCCGCCTCTGCGTTCCAGCGACTAACTTCCTGTTCCAGCCCAGACCCAAATCGCACCGCTGGGAGCTGAGCCTGCAAGCCCGTCGTGGGTAAAATCCCTGCGCCCCTCTGCCCTGCCTCTGCGTTCCCGCGACTAAC
>PVJA010045876.1:0-15420 GCA_004027025.1 Myocastor coypus | reverse complement strand
TTTTTTTTTTTTTTTTTTTTTTTTTGTGGAACTGGGGATTGAACTCAGGTCCTTGCAATTGCCAGGCAAATGCTTATTGTACTGAGCTATCTCCCCAGCCCCAGGAATTTTTCTTTCACATAAATCATCATTGGGAATTTTAATAAGCATGACTGCTATTAATTTTCTTGTTGTAATTCAAAAGCAAACTTCTGAGTCAAGTAAGCTTAAAACTTAGCTGCTAATGAGCCATGCCCTGTAATGAGCATTGGGTTTCTGAAGAGTTGTGTGTGATCTAATAGTAATTTCCTTTTTAGTACTAAAAATTTAATTTAGGTACTCATACATGGTAGACAAGTGCAGCACCACTGAGCCAAATCCCCAGCTCTTAGCTGTGGTTGCTTTTAAGGCAAGTCGCCTTGAACAAATGTAAAATTATGAGACACTTTAGAAAGGATGATGTGGATAAATAAAGGAAATATAAAATGTGTCCTCCATAGATGACATTGAGATAGAAATGATAAAGAAAATAACTCGGCAGGGCCTGGCAGGATGGCTCAGTGGTCTAAAGCACCTGCTTGGGAAAGCTTGGGTGGCTTCAGGGACTACGGTTCTATCCCCGGCACCACATGCTGTGCCAGCCCTGCCCTCGGGGTGGGCTGAGCCAGCCATAAAAATGAGTGAATAAACAAACAAAAGTTCTGAAACAAGAAAAAAATAAATACATAAAAATAAAAAATTCTTTAAAAAAAAATAACTTGCAAAATAATGAAGGGCAAAGTTGGAAGGAAGGCTTCAAGTTCACATGAACATTCTGTGCCTCATATTCTTAATTTATTTTATGGGGAAGGTTTTGTGAGACACAAATATGGTCATCATTATTCTTTTATTTTTCATTGTTCTTTCCTAATTTTTCTTCTTTTTCCAATCTGGATCTATATTTGCGATACTATGTATTAAAGTTACGTCAAACAACTATCTTTTTTTTTTTTTTTTTTTTTTTTTTTTTTTGTTTTTTTGTGGGACTGGGGTTCAAACTCACAACCTTGCACTTGCCAGGCAGTCACTTGTGCCACAGAGCTATCTCCCCAGCCCCAAACAACTATCTTAAAACTAAATTGGTCAGAAGAATTCACTTTCTTTAGTAGAAATTAATGAACCCTGTTTGTATAAGATGGTTTTTTGGGTTTTTTTCAATCCCAGAGACTGAACATAGGACCCTGTACTTGCCAGGCAAGCTCGTATTCTACTGAGCTATCTTCCTGGCCCTATGAGACATTTAAATAGAAATATTTTAATAAAATTTTCTGGGACAAACAGGCTTATTAGCAAAACTATGAATATTCTTTTGGTAGATATTCGTTACACATTCTTGGAAAAAATGTCTTTCATAAGTCTGAGAGAGTTGCTTCCTTAGTATCTAAATGTTCTAGGGCTGAGGAGATAGCTCCGTGGCACAAGTGCCTGCCTGGCAAGTGCAAGGTCATGAGTTCGAGCCCTGGTCCTGAAAAAAAAAAAAAAATGTTCTAACATATCAATAAAAATGTAAACAAATCAATTGAAAAATAATTGTTTGTAAGGAAAGAAACTGACCAACAAACATATCAAAGTTCAAGCTTATTTATTTATTTATTTATTTTTGTGGTACCAGGGATTGAATTCAGGACCTTGTACTTGTCAGGCAGGCGCTTAGACTGCTGCGCTGTTTCCGTGGCCTCTCAAGCTTATTATTTATTTATAAGTATAACATTCAATTTATTATTTTTCTCAAGAGTTTTATTCAGTCCATTCGGACCCAGCTCCTTCCGTGGGCTTTGTTGGAGGTCGTGGGGCAGCACCAGCAGGTCTAAATCCTGGTGGAGGTGTTCGGTCCTTGCAGGTGTCACGAGATAGATTTCTGACCACTTTGCTGTGAATGGCACAACTGACACAGCAATGCAGCTTCACATACAGCTTGGGAAGCACATAACCGTCAAAGACACTCGCTTCGGAAATGTCCCTGACAGCAGCGGCCTCCACTATGGTCTTAACCTTGGCTACGCACCGGGCACAGTTTGTGCAGTGAATAGGTTGCACATGACCACAGCCCTTTTTGGCACGACCGTTGTTCATTCTTTTATTGTCATCTTGGAAAGGAGGGCCCAAAAGAGCCTCAAGCTCATTTATAATGAAGGAAACAAGCATTTCTAAAACTGAGAAGTGAATTTTTGTCTTTCATATTGCAGGGGATGAAGACATTTGTTATGAATTGGAAATCTGCCTTTTCAGCTACCATCAGTAGGAGTGTGTAAATTGATACAACCTTTTAGAGAGTAATTTGGCAGGATGTAATAAACTTTAACATAGAGATTTTACTTTTAAATCTAAATAAAGCATCTTATGATCTTCCAATGCCACTTAGAAATATATTCTATAGTTTTTCACACACTTAATCAAGAATGATCTTTGTTACATTAATGAAATAGCTAAAGCTACTGAAAGCTCATCAGTAAGGACTGGAGTCTCTTCCATGTTATGGCACATCTGTGTTTCCATGCAGATGTTTAAGAGATAGAAATAGTTATATTTGTTAGCAAAAAAAGCTCTCCAAGATAAAATGTTTCATGAAAACAGTAAATAAACTGTTTTTGTCTAAAATAAATGTTTCAAGCTGGGCATGGTGGCACATGCCTATAATCCCACCACTTTGGAGGCTGAGACAGGAGGATCTGTGAGAGTTTGAGACCAGCCTAGGCTACAAAAGTGAGGTCAAGGCCAGCCTGAACTGCATAAGGAGACCCTGTCTCAAAAAGACAAATAAAATAATGATAATAATAATAAAAACAAAGTGAGCACAAGATCAGCCTGAACTGCACAGTGAGACCCTCTCTCATTTTTTTTCTCAACTGATCCAATGATGAAAATAGGTAATAGAACCATTGTTAAATTTAAAATAAATAAATAAATATTTTGAATGATAAAAAAGACAAATGGCCGGGCGTGGTGGCTCACGCCTGTAATCCCAGCACTCAGGAGGCTGAGACTGGAGGATTGGTGTGAGTTCGAGACCAGCCTGGGCTACCAAAGTGAGCTCAAGGCCAGCCTGAACTGCATAGCAAGACCCTGTCTCAGAAAGACCTAAATAAATAAATAAATAAATAAATAAATAAGACAAATAAATATTTTACTGACTAGGAGAATAAAAAACACTTTTGCAGCTAGGAGTGGTGGCACACGCCTGTAATCCCAGCACTTGGGAGGCTGAGGCAGAAGGATTGGTTTGAGTTCAAGACCAGCCTGGGCTTCAAAAGTGAGCTCAAGGACAGCCTGAACTGCACAGTGAGACCCTGTCTCAAAAAGACAAAAACAAAACAAAACAAAACAAAAAAACCCAAAAACCACTTTTGTTTTGTACAGTATTCTGTTCTCAATCATTTATTTTCTTCTCTTTTTGTTTGGCTGTCATTCTGTATTTGTTTATGTGTTTGTTGCTATGAGCATGTATTACCTTTTTTTTTTTTCTTGTTTCAGAACTTTTGTTTGTTTATTTATTTATTTTTATGGCCCGCTCAGCCTGCCCCGAGGGCAGGGCTGGCACAGCATGTGGTGCCGGAGATCGAACCGTGGTCCCTGCAGCCTCCTAAGCTTTCCTAAGCAGGCGCTTTAGACCACTGAGCCATCCTGCCGGGCCCCAAGCATGTATTACTTTTATAATAATTTATACTGAACAGGGAAAATCCATGTTAACTATAACCAGTATTTTCTTTTAGTGTCCTCAAATATTCAGGGCACCACAGCTTATGTACTTTTTCCAAGAACAAAACTGGGAATACGATCAGTGCTTTTTTTTCTTCCTTTAGCTGAGAGACTATCTTTGATACTTGCCTACAAAGGTTAAGGTGCCTCCAAGGTAGGAGAATATGTATAAGAAAATTGGTATCACCAGGTCTCAGAGTCAAAGTGGGCTTTATTTATTTATTTTTTTGGCGGGAAGGAGTTCAAATTCACAACTTTGCACTTTCCAGACAGGCACTTGTGCCACGGGGCTATCTCCCCAGCCCCCCAAAGTAGTCTTTAAAAACAAAGTTAAATATGCTTTTATTAACCAAAACAAATCCGATAACTACAGGCAACACTTCTCCATCTCCATCATTCCTGTTATCTCACTTGGCAGCTATAAATTATAAGTAGGAGAGGACAGAAAAGAATGAGAGGAGCAAACTACTGCAGATATTCTAAAGCACCCTTCTGTAGACTAGATCCAATTCCAAATAGCAGAGGAGTTTTTTGGAATTAGAGGAAATTCTAAGCAGCAGCAACAACATGAAACAAAAGTATTTTGTTTCACATCATGTATATGTCAGTTATAAGTTGAGAAAAAATGAAATATTCATGCTATAGGAGAGTGGTTTTTACAGGCGGAAAAGTATAATGCACTTAGAAATGCTTGCTTGAGCCGGGCGTGGTGGCTCACGCCTGTAATCCCAGCACTTGGGAGGCTGAGGCAGGAGGATTGGTGCGAGTTCAAGACCAGCCTGGGCTGCAAAAGTGAGCGCAGGACCAGCCTCAACTGCATAGCGAGACCCTGTCTCAAAAAGACAAAAAAAAAGAAATGCTTGCTTGTACTTCAATGACAGTTTCTGGTATTGGGCTCAATGCACTGAAAGGAAGAATAAAACAGGAGAGAAACAGGTTGTCCTAATAGCTGTTTTATTTTGCGCCCTTCTTTTCTTATTTGATCAAATTTTCTCGCAAACTGCTTTGCAGATTAAAAGTTTAGTTTAGTAGGCAATACCTTGGTTGAAGCTGTTTTTCATTAAGGAAGAGGATGGATTAAACTGCCCTCCTCCTAATTGCTTTGTGAAACCTTCCCTTCTTAATCTCACTGTAGTTTCTTAAGAAATGAGGCACTTACATATCCCAAGGGCTTAAATGGAGATTTCTGCTGCAGAGGGTAGAGAGTTTGCTGCATTAATCATTGAAAAACATCAATCAAGCATCCACTTGGGCAGTTAAATTTCAGTTGAACAAAGTACAGAAGTACCTGGGGAATGTCTCCCTCTTTGGAAATGGTATCATTAGAATCTCTCGTGAAAGCCTTGTAAAAATAGATACTTAGATACAAACAAAATTGTTTTAATGCAACACAATGCAAATGTACAATATTCTTTTTAAAAAGTGTTAGGTACATGAATTAAATGTCAAAATAAATTATTGAGCCAATTCCTTAAGCAGACTATTAATTACCTCCTTACTCTAAATTTGGCTGCTTATTGCTGCAAGAATATTATTTTTAAACAGTTTTGATTTCAGATCCATTTTCAAAGATTATAATAGGTGAATATTCTTGCTTACCTAAAATCTACATTTTTGATTCATGAAAGGTTTTGTAACAAGTGGTTTTCTTTTCCTTAATTTCCTTTTAAAAAAAATTATTGCCTCACATTCACACTATTCTCACTGGAAGAGAAAGCAGGTACATTTGCCTAATTTGTTTCTTCAGTCCCAATCGGCCTCTGCCATCTGCAGTGTCTTTGACCCTCTTGGTCACCATCCAAACCAGCCCCATCCTGTCATGTCTTTTGTCTCTGCAGCCAGCTTGCAGAATGCAGTGCAAATCAGTGTACTTACAGTGGAGAGTAATAAAGTTATGGAGAGTTTAAGTCTGCTTTTCCGGGCTTTAACTCAACTCAGTCCACTCTTAATTGTCTTTTTTGGAATATAAGCACATCGAATGTAAAGGTGCTCTTACAACTTTCTTATTATCACTAAAATAACCAACATCTACAAGAAGCTTCTTTATCTAAATCATTTCAAAAAATTAATTCAAGACTCTCAAGAGCTTAAGCTTTATCATTACTTCATAATTTATTACTTATTATTGTTATTAAATTAATTTCAAAAAATTGAGCTTAAGAATCTCACAAACAGGGGGCTGGGGAGATAGCTCTGAGACACAAGTGCCTGCTGGGCAAGTGCAAGGTTGTGAGTTTGAACCCTGGTCCCACAAAAAAAAAAAAAAAAGAATCTCACAAACAGCTAAAAATGGCTTAATGTGAAAATCAAAACAAGTATATTGGTGGTCAATAATGAAAAATTGTTAGGTATTTGCAAAGTAATACTATAATGAAATCCAAATCAAAGTATCACTTGTGGTGGATTTATGTTTTCTGAAGATATATATATATTTTAAATTTTATTTATTTATTTTTTTCTTGTTTCAGAACCTTTTTTGTTTATTCACTCATTTTTATGGCCGGCTCAGCCCACCCCAAGGGCAGGGCTGGCGTAGCATGTGGTGCCGGGGATCGAACCGCGGTCCCTGAAGCCGCCCAAGCTTTCCCAAGCAGGCGCTTTAGACCACTGAGCCATCCCGCCGGGCCCTTCAGAAGATATTTTTGAAAAGCATTCTAAGCTGAGCACTCTGGAGGCTGAGGCAGGAGAATTATTACAAGTTCAAGGCCAGCCTGGGCTACAATCTGAACTCAGGACCAGCCTGAACTGTATAGTGAGACCCTGTCTCAAAAAAGACAAAAAAAGAGAAAAAAGAAAGAAGGAAGGAAAGAAAGAAAGAAAGAAAGAAAGAAAGAAAGAAAGAAAGAAAGAAAGAAGGCATTCTAGTAGTGAGTTGACAGATAAAAGAAATTATTTGTTTATTTATTTATTTATTTACTTACTTATTTATTTAGCATGAGGTCTTACTACACAGCTTGAACTCATGAGATCCTCCTGTCTCAGCTTCCCCAGCACTGGTATTACAGGAATCCACCACCATGTCTGGTTGGTGGCTGGCACAGCACACAGGATTTTGGGGCCAGCACAGCATGTAGTACCTTTGCGCTTTGCCGGGCAGGCACTTAGACCACAGAGCAATCTCCTCAGTAAAGAAATAACTTTTAAACAGACTGGAAATATCATATAAGTTCTTTAATGTTATCAAAAAGCTAGAATAATTAAAGCAATGTAATTGGTAGAAGAACAGATATATAGATCACCAGAATAGAACTGAAAGTTAGAAAATGATCTAAAAGTATAGGAAGAGGGGGCCAGGGAGATAGCTCCGTGGCACAAGTGCCTTCCTGGCAAGTGCAAGGTTGTGAGTTTGAACCCTGGTCCCACAAAAAAACAAAAAACAACAACAAAAAAAAGTATAGGAAGAATACAGTTTCCTAGAGATAACATTTTGAATCAGGAGATGAAGGATGATGTATTTTTTAAAAAATTGATATATTTGAGGGGACTGGGGAGATGGTTCAGTAGAATAAGCACTTGCCTGGCAAGCTCAAAGGCCCGAGTTCAATCCCCAGTTCCAAAAAAAAAAAAAAATGATATATTTGATTAACACTTGGAAAAAGAAAAATTCAAATTCCCATTGTATGAGAAAACAAATACTATGTGAATCAATAATACCAGAATATATCAAATAAATACAAAACAACAATTAAAGACAGGAGATGTTGTAGGTAAACATTTGTTAAAATATTTCAGAGAACAGAACTGTTACAAGCTGATATCAAATAAAAAGGAAGAGAAATTCTACCAAAGATTTTAAATTCTGTACAAAAATACTGTAAACAAAGTTTAGCAACAATGAACTGGCTGCAGAAGATATTTACATATATAAAACAAAAAGATGAAATATTGAACATGCTAAGTCTTTCAAAATCAGTATGGCAGCCAGGCGTGGTGGTTCATGCCTGTAATCCCAGCACTCGGAAGGCTAAGGCAGGAGAATTGGTGCAAGTTTGCGACCAGCCTGGGCTACAAAAGTGAGCTCAAGGCCAGCCTCAACTGCATAGTGAGACCCTGTCTCAAAAAGACAAAAAAAATCAATATGGCAAACATGAATGCCTTAATATTAAAATGAGTGGGAACTTGCCAAAAACATAATAAATAAAACAAAATATTTAGCTGTGTTAGTTTTACTATAATTGCTTATTGATTGATTTATGAATTGATTGTTGTATATTTTTTTTGACACAGGGTTTCACTATACACTTCAGGCTGGCCTTGAGCTCACCTGAGACCAGGCTTATCTCAAACTAGCAACAATCCTCCTGCCTCTGCCTCCTGAATTGGGATTATCGACATGCACCATCATGCCCAGCTTTAGTTCTGTTATTAATCAAAAAAGTTATCATATTTTTTTTTACTAAATCACTACAAAGATTAAAAAGAATAATATTTAGTATGGAGCATCACCACACCTGGCACACAATATATTATCAAAACATGGAAATGGCTCAAGAAATTTGTTTTCTGATCTTGTCTCTTGTTTGCCTACTTGTCCTTTCTTTTTTTTTTTTTTTTTAGAATTTTTTTTTTCTTGTTTCAGAACTTTTGTTTGTTTATTTATTTATTTTTATGGCCGGCTCAGCCTGCCCTGAGGGCAGGGCTGGCGCAGCATGTGGTGTCGGTCCCTGCAGCCGCTGAAGCTTTCCTAAGCAGGCGCTTTAGACCACTGAGCCATCCTGCCGGGCCCTAATTAGTCTTTTATCATATAACTATTTTGAAATGTGTTTTAGTTTCTAAAGTGATAAGATTTCTAAAATAACTTTCATGGGGCCTAGCAGGATGGCTAAGTGGTCTAAAGCACCTGCTTAGGAAAGCTTAGGCGGCTGCAGGGAACACTGTTCGATCCTCGGCACCACATGCTGCACCAGCCCTGCCCTCAGGGCAGGCTGAGCCGGCCATAAAAATAGATAAACAAACAAACAAACAAACAAACAAAAGTTCTGAAACAAGAAAAAAAATAAAATAAATAAAATAACTTTCATTTTAAAATTTCTGACTATATTACTTTAAATATCATAAGTGATCTCTATGAAGTAAATGCTTTGGTATTTGCTGATGTATTTGTCATAATTTGGACGAGTGGGAGCAGGCACCTGGAATTGAACTCAGGACCTCATACTTACTGGCAAGCACTGCACCACTGACCTAAATCTCAGGCCTGTTGTTATCTTATGAAATAAAATTTGGTAATAAATCTCCAAAGCACTTAAGAAGATACAACCTGTATTCTATTTATTACCTGTTTGCTCTAATTGTGCAAGGTGACATTCTATGTATACAAGGTGCTTCTTAATCACTTACCAGTCCAATCATTTAAATATAGAATGACCAAAAATTACAGTTTTCCCACTAATTTCTATAATATAATATAACAGGGAATATAAATGGCAATTTTATTATGCTTATTCAATACAAAAATTGACTGGTTGAAATGTTACCTGCCAGAGTGATGCTCTCAGCATAGTCAGTATGTAAACAAACATACTGCTTGAGCAACTCTCAGGGTACACTTTGAAGTAGTTGTGTTGTTAAAGACATGTTACACTTCCCAATTATTAATTGGCTTGCAGTGCTTTAGAGTTTAGAACATTATGACTAGGGAATTTAAACAAAAGATCAACTATCATAATTTCTTTTGTTATATTGCTTGTCTTTACACATTTTTGAGGTAACATCATTGAATGTATGAAAGTTTAGAATTTTTTCCTATACTCGGGATTGAGTCCAGGGTCTCCCACACACTACATAAACTCTCTACACTTAGCTACATCCCCAGGACTTTGTTATGTTTTCTTGGTAACTGTTTTTATTATTAAATAATGACTTTCCTTTAATGGGATGTTATTGCATTAAACTCTATTTCAGATTATTAATATTGTATTATCACTTCTATTTGTCTTGCTTTACTTGGAATTTTTTGTATAATCTTACTGCAAATATTTATTTATTTGGTATGGGGTCTCACTACCTAGCTTGGACTCATAGTAATCCTCCTGTCTCAACCTCCATAGCACTGGGATTATAAGTGTGTGCTGCCACACTTGGTTTCAGTGACTGGCACAGTGTACCCAGTGTCCCAAGGCCAGCATGGCATGAGGTACGAGGGATCTAATTTGCATGCCTGCACTTGCCAGGCAGGTGCTTAGATCACTGAGCTATCTCCCCAGCCCCTTACTGCAAATTTTAAAGTCCTAGATATGTATTTTATTCAGATAATCTCTATTTTTAGTGTTTATATTTGTTCAGGTTATTAAAATTAGATTTATTTTAAGCATCTTGTTTCATGTTTTCTATTTATCATATTTTTTCTTATACTATGGGAAGTTTTTCTCCTGCTGTCTACTAGACTGCATTGTTTTGTTTCCTCTTTTCCACTTTCTAGTGCTGTGGAAGATATGTGTTCTTTTTTGGAGGGGACCCAAAGTTTGAATATGCCACACTTGACTTAAGAAAATCTAAAATTAAATAATGACTCTTGTGTTCTCTCTCATCCTATGTTCTTGTTGTGTGGTTCGTTTCCCATCTAAAATCTTTCCAGGGGCCCAGCAGGATGGCTCAGTGGTCTAAAGCGCCTGCTTAGGAAAGCTTAGGCGGCTGCAGGGACCGCAGTTTGATCCTCGGCACCACATGCTGCGCCAGCCCTGCCCTCAGGGCAGGCTGAGCCAGCCATAAAAATAAATAAGCAGACAAACAAAAGTCCTGAAATAAAAAAAAAATCTTTCCAACTTAACCCTAACCAACCCTAATCTTTATTAGCACTACAAGATATGCTATGTACAACACTCCTCTTCCTTTCTAAAATTGAGAGTCAGAGTTGGTCGGTCAAAAAGCTTAGCCAATTAAAGCACCTGGGGTTCAATCCCCAGGCCTGCCAAGTGGATCCCTCTCCTCAGGCACACTGAAATGGCACTTGAGGCTTGTCATGGTGGCACCCACCTATAATCCAAGCTCTTGGGAGACTCTGAACAGGTAAATCACTAAGAATCCAATCTAGTAGTGAATCTTGGAACACCCTGTAGACCCTTCCCTAAAATATAAATAGATAGGTGATAGATAGATAGATAGATAGATAGATAGATAGATAGATAGATAGATAAGATAGATAGATGAATAGGTAAATAAATATATAATAAAATTCAGAGTAAAAATGGAGAAAGAAATGTGTGAAGAGGGGCTGAAGAGATCGCTCAGCAGTATAAGTTGCCTGCCTGGTAAGCACAAGGTCCTGAATTCAATCCTCCATACTGCCAGAAAAAAAAAAAAAAAAAAGAGAAATGTGCAAAGAGGCAGAGATAAGGGACCTGAATATTAAATTATAATATTGGCTTTATCTCAGATAAGGCTGATTGGAAAATAAGATTTTTAGGCCTGGAGACAGGACAATCTCACTGACACTTTATTCTTAAGTTCAGTGGACCTAGTACCTCAGCCTACATTGAGACAGCTTGTCTCCCTAACGAAGCTGGCTGCTGACCACTGAACATAGGTAGATAAGAACATAGCTTCCCTGGGGACAGGCAGAGCTGCCGGAGAGGAAAGAGCAGAGACCCAGCCAAGATGGCTGAGGCTTTTCTCCTAAGTTTTTCAACAACATCACTTTGCAGAGAAAAAGTTGATGAATCTCAGAAGTTAAAATTTTTCTTCTTATATTATCACTTGTGTAGATTGAGTAGCACTTCTCTCTCCTATATGCACACTTGAGAGGGAAATGATTTTTCTTCTAACAATTATTAGTACTATTGCTGTTCTTGTTCATGTTGCTTTCTAGAGTTGCCACCAAGGTTTAATTTTCCACGGTCAGTATGCATTTTTGGAGTCCCTAAGGTGCACAAATCCTCCCAAAATCAAGAACAGCAGCAGGCTAAGAAGAAATGGGATGAAAAATTAGACAAAAAGAAGGGCTACAAGCATTGCCAATATTTTGGCCCTAGCCCTTCAAGGTCAGTGAGGATTCAGGACATAAGAGAACCTATGCTATAGTATCCTATAACTCAGTGGTTTCCCAAATTTTCTATTCAAGGAGATTATGAGGCTACAGAGGAAAGGGACTGAAGATATATAGTGTGCCAAAGGAGAGTCCCCTAGAGAGAAAGCATTCTCTCAGGCTTTCACAATGAGCAAACTGGTCAAGCAATGGCTGTGACTCATCCAGATGGCTGACACTGACAACAGTTCTACAAAGGCAACAAAGTAAATCCTGAGGGGATTTGACTGACCTTGAGAGATACAAAAGTTACATGTTTTGCTATACAGGTCTTACTAAAACTTGCCCTTTACCGCCCAGCAGAAAAGTTTAACCACAAGGCATAAAACCTAAAGCTGGATTAGAATGCTAAACTGTAAAAGGCTTAAATCAACAGCTTCCAACATTGCCAGTTCTGCCAATAATCCACTGTGATTATGGAATACTGGACTAAGTATACATCTACTTTCTCTTAGTTCAACGAGAAGAAATTTTTTGTACCAACACTGATTAAAAAAATCATCATGTCTACACCCCATGCTCTGTATAACTACTACAAGGAAAATAATATGAATTGTATCAATTATTGGGAATGTACTACTATCGTGTTTTTGAAAATGTCACATTGTCATTTCTTATTAAAAGAAAAAAAATTTTTTAAGGGAGAAATAGAATGGAGTCCCGTCAACCTGGAGGTCATTCTTCTTGTCCTGGTGGTGATTCTGGAGCTGCTGGGGGATGCAGGGATTTGGGATTCCACATTTTCATTGATGAATCGCATAGTAGAACACTAGCATCTTTCTAGAAAAGAGTCTGCCTGATGCATGGCTCTGTTCCCAGCCATAGAGCCATGTGATTTGGCCCTGTGTTCTGCTTGGCACCCCCTACTGAAAACAACCCGGGCAAGATAGGGGGTGGGAGGGACACTGGGAGTGGTGAAACCCAGTCGACCTTGGCCAGCTTGCTGTGACAGTGAGATCAAAGAGTTGGAGCTATTTGAAGACTCTCCCACCATTACTAGTAATGCATGGAGAAGCTAAAATAAATGTTTCTCAACTATGACTGACTAAAAAAAAATTGACCGATTATGTGAGAAGAGTAATAGTCTGATTTATCTTTCAACTTACTTTATATAAAATGATATTGAAAATTAGGGCAAAAAGCATAAGAAAAAAATGCTTTACAAGGGGGCTCTATGACTTATAAAAATAATGATTATATTTTTGGATTTTGTAAGATTTTGTAGCATTCAACTATAAAGTTCATTTGTTATAGCCCCTATTCTCATACCAAGTAAATCTAAACTTGTATACCTATGTCCTCACTACTAAGTATAGTGTAATTTGGTATTCTTTTGTTAAAATGGTTTCCCTAATTATTTTTTATTTATTTATTTATTTTTTTTTTTCTTGTTTCAGAACCTTTGTTTATTCACTCATTTTTTGGCCGGCTCAGCCCGCCCCGAGGGCAGGGCTGGCGCAGCATGTGGTGCCGGGGATCGAACCGTGGTCCCTGAAGCTGCCCAAGCTTTCCCAAGCAGGCGCTTTAGACCACTGAGCCATCCCACCGGGCCCCTTCCCTAATTATTAAAGCCTTTGATCTCACAAAGTTGGACCCTTCCTTTTTGTTAGTTTTACAAAACTGTCGTCTGAATTTCTTTACCTACATTTGCTCTTGGTTTTATCCCCTCTTTTGAGTCTGTATCATTTTGTGGTTCTTCCAGTGAAGACCTATTACTGGCACCCTCTGGGAGGATCATCAGCTAGTCCTAGCTCTTCAGTGTAATAGCTTGATTCCATCCAAGGTTTTTCTTCCCTTCACCACTTGAGAGTTTATTTCACTTGTGATGTGTGCCATTGTCACAGAGAAATGGACCTCTTTCTTTGAAGGCAGACTGTCTTTTCTCTCTGCTTGTTGTTTCTCCTATACTGTTTGAATTCTTTATTTACCCTGCAAGGATCTAGTGACTTCCACAACTTGAAGATTTGCATCCTTTATCAATCTTGGAAAGTGTCATTCTTTAGTCCTCTATGTTTAAATTGTTTTAGATAAATACTGAGCAGAGACAAACCATATTTTTTTAAACAAAGTATGTCAAATATGAAGAGAGGCCAGGGAGACAGCTCATGGGTTGGGAAAATAGCTCATGGGGCTGTGGAGATAGCTCTGGGACTGAGGAGATAGCTCAGTAGAATAAGTGCCTGCCTGGCAAGCACAAAGTCCTGAGTTTAATCTCTGGTATTGCAAAAAAAATTAAATATATATTATATATTTATATATATAATAAATATGTATATTTATCAGAGGGAATCCCCCTCGGATAGTTAATTGTGATGTTAACTTCAACAAGAAGTCCCTAGCTGATTGATTTGGCACAGTTCTGGTTGTGTGTGGAGAACAGACTCATTAATGAGGGAAGACTTACTGTGGACTTGTGTGGCACCAACCAATAAGCTTATACTCTGGATGGAATAATAAGAGAAAGAAGGAAGTGATGTTTCTGCTGTGCCACATGAGCTCCAGTCTTCATTGCTGTCTCAGGATGCCTGTCTCTGGGGTTCCACTGCAGACCCTCCAATTTCTTTCTTTCTTTCTTTCTTTCTTTCTTTTTTTTTTGGTGGGAATGGGGTTTGAACTCATGACTTAGCACTTGTCAGTCAGGCACTTGTGCCATGGAGCTATCCTCCCAGCCCACGCTCCAATTTCTTCATATGAACTTGAAAGAATCTGTTCAGAGAGCACCTGATCTTCAACTAGATCTTCCAGGATCCAACATGTTCACAAGCCCTTTTTCGTTCTTCCACATTTTACTCTGCAGACAGCCAGTGTAAACCTGCCTTGTAAATATTTATATCTCTCCCCCAAAAGTGTAACCATGCAGTGCCTCTGTACTCATTACTAAGTGCAGGCAGAAGACAAAGGGGAGCCACGTCATCACTTTGAATTCCCCTTTGGCCCTCACTACCATCACCTATGCTGAGCACTACTTAAACCTGATATTTGTCATCTTTATATTTTCACAAAATGTGTATATATATATATATATATATATATATATATATATATATATATACACACACATATATGTATGTTTTAAAATTGCATATTGTTAGATTAATGCTGTTTGTGTTCTACAGTTTGCCAACTAAAATTATATTCCTGAAATCCTCTTATGTTGTTGAGTATGGCTATAATTTATTCACATTCCTTGCTGTGAATATTCTATTCCCTACATTTTATTTAATCTGCCAGTGGACATTGATTTGCTTCTAGCTTTTTTTTTTTTCAATTTTTTTATTGTTTAAATTTAACAATGGTTATATTACATATTTTCATCATCAGATCACTTTAGATTAATACATATAGGTATATAAGATTGATCAAACAATTAAACATTAACCTTTCTAAATCCACATTACGTTTTTTTTTTCTTTTCCCCCTTCTTTTCTTTGAAAGTTGACATATTGCATATTGCCCTCACAATCATTCTATAGAGTTCAGTGTGTGGGCATGACCCACCTCCCTATGGATGTTGCATAGAAAAAAGAAAGAAAGAAAGAAAAAAAAAGGAAAGAATATACTTCTCTTTGGACTAAGAGGAAGCAGATACATACACAGTCAAAGGTATTGCAATTGCAGTGTGCCACCAGTGAAGCTTGTGATGTTGGAGGCTATTGAATCTAAGCCTCCTAAAGCTCATCTCA
>PVJA010045874.1:0-15578 GCA_004027025.1 Myocastor coypus | reverse complement strand
TAACTAATCAGATTTGACTGTGAGAGCGATGGTGATTGGTGGGCGAAGTGCTATATATGAGGGAAGCGCAGGCTGGAGGGGGAGAAGAGGTAGAGATGTAAAAGGGTGGAGGATCTTGTTAGATCCTGGCTGCTGTACTGAATAAAAGTCTACAAGCTTAAGTCCGGCGTTCAAGCCTTTGTGTTGCGGCGCCGGACAAGGAATGGTTTCTCCAGGTCTGTGAGGCAGGTTGATGGTATTTTGATAGCAATTGCATTAAATTTGTACAACAATTTAGGGAATTTGTCCATCTTCACAATGTTGGCTCTTCCTAACCAGAAGCAGGGAATATCTTTCCATTTTGTGAAATCCTCTAGGATTTCTTTTTCAGAATACTATAGTTTTCATTGAAAAAGGCTTTTACTTCCTTAGTTATGTTAATGTCCAAATATTTCATTTTCTTCAGTGCTATCTTAAAAGGTACTATTTCTCTAATTCCTGTCTCAGTGTGTTTGTTATCTGTTATCTGAGGAATGCTATTGACTTTTGTGTGTTGACTTTGTAACCTCCTATGCTACTGAATTTGTGTATTAATCCTAGTAGCTTCTTGGCGGAGTTCTTTGGGTCTTTCAAGTATATTATCATGTCATCTGCAAACAGTGACAGTTTTACTTCTTCTTTACCTATTCTTATTCCTTTTATTTCTCCTTTTTGTCTAATGCCTGTGGCTAATGATCCAGAACTATATTGAATAGGAGTGGCGATAGAGGACATCCTTGTCTTGTATTGGATTTGAGACTAAAAGACTTCAGTTTTTCCTCACTGAGAATTATGTTAGCTTTTGCACTGTCATAGATGGCTTTCATCAGATTGAGGTAGGGCCCTCTCTTCCTATTTTCTGTTGCACTTTGAACATGAATGGGTGTTGGACTTTGTCAAAGCCCTTTTCTGTATCAATTGAGATGATCATGTGATTTTTGGTCTTGACTCTGTTGATATAGTGTATTGCATTTATAGATTTGTGTATATTGAGCCATCCTTGCATCCCTAGGATGAATACTACCTGGTCATCGTGTATAATCTTCTTGATGATTTGTTGTATTCTAATGGCTAGGATTTTATTGAGAATTTTTTCATCAATGTTCATGAGAGAAATTGATCTGTAGTTTTCTTTTTTAGTTACATCTCTTTCTGGTTTTGATATCAGTGTAATACTTGCCTCTAGGAATGATTTTGGAAGGATTGCTTCTTTTTCAATTTCATTGAAGAGTTTGAGGAGTATTGGGGTTATGTCTTCTCTAATTTCCTGTAGAATTCAGAGATGAATCCATCAGGTCCCGGGCTTTTCTTTGTCGATAGGCTTTTTATTATATTTTGTATTTCATTTGCTGTTATTGTGTTATTGAGAATTCTAATGTCTTCTTGATTCAGTTTTGGTAATTTGTACTTTTCTAGAAATCTGTTTATTTCATCTGTGTCTTCAAATCTGTGAGAATAAAGGTTCTCAAAGTCACTATTTATGATCCTCTGAATCTCCTGGGTCTGTAGTAATTTCAACCTGTTCATTCCTTATTGCTTGAATTTGAGTCCTTTCTTTCCTTTTTGATGAGGTTAGCTAGGGGCTTGTGCATTTTATTTAATCTTTCAAAGAACTAGCTTTTTGCTTCATTAATTCTTTGTATTGTTTTCCTTGTCTCAACTGAATTAATTTCTGCTCTAATCTTTATAATTTCCTCCCATCTTTGGGCTTTGGATTTTCTCTTCTCTTCCTTTTCTACTTGGTTTAGGTACAGAGTAAGAGTGTTTATTTGTTCCCATTCTGTTTTCTTAATGTGTGAGTTCAGGGCTGTAAGTTGCCCTCTAAGAACTGCTTTCCTTGAATCCCATAAATTCCAGTAGGTTGTGTTTGAATTTTCATTCAAGTGTGAATATTGTTTAATTTCTTGTTTAATTTCATCTGTAACTCACAGGTTGCTGAGAACGTGGTTGTTTAATTTCCATGAATATCTGGGGTTCTTGTGATTTCTTTTGTCATTAATTTCTATTTTCATTGCATTGTGGTCACATAATATGCATGTGATAGTTTCTGTTGTCCTGCATACACTTAAGCATGACCTGTGCACTAATATGTTGCCAGTTCTCAAAAATGTCCCATGTGCAGCTAAAAAAATGTGTATTCTGAAGTGGTTGGGTGGAACACTCTGTGTATGTCTACTAATTCCAGTTGTTCCAGGTTCTGGTTCGGTTCTGCTCTTTCTTTGCTAATTTTTTGTCTGCTTGACCTACCTTTTTCAGATAAGGTCTCCTGTTAAGATTGTGGTATTGGATATGAGATTTTTCATGTCCATTAAGGTTTATATTATGTATCTCGGTGCTCCTATGTTGGGTGCCTACATATTTATGAGTGTTCCCTCTTTGTCTTGAATTTTTCCCCTAACCAGTATGTAGTGGCCTTCTTTATTTCTTTCGATCAATCTTTCTTTGCAGTTTAGACTGTCTGCAATCAACATTGCTACCCCTGCTTTTTTTTTTTTTTTTTTTTTTTTTTTTTGAGGTGCTAGAGCATGTAGTATTATTTTCCATCCTTTAACTTTTAGCCTATGAGTTTGTTTATGAGTTAATTGCATTTTTTCTGTATAGTATATTGTTCGATTTTGCTTCCTTTTCCACTCTGGCAATCTATTTCTTTTAATTGGAGAATTGAGTCCATTTATGTTGATGGTTATATTTAAAATATATTGACCTATGATTGACATGTTTTTTACTTACTATTATTTACTCCTTTTCTCCTGTGTTGATTGAGTACCCTTTCTGTTCTCATTTCTTGGATTGGAGTCATTTTGGTCCCTTTCTAAAATATTTTACTGTGTCGGGTTGCTTTGATGTTATGAAATTCTTTAGTTGTTCCTTGTCATAGAAGTATTTCACTTCTCCCTCATACTTGAAGGAGAGATTTTCTAGGTATAACAGTCTGTGCTGGAATTTACTTTCCTGGAGGACTTGAAGCACTTTCCATGCTCTTCTTGACTTCATGGTTTGTGAAGAGAAGTCTGCCATTATTCTGGTGGGTTTTCCTTTAAATGTGATCTATTCCTTTTCTCTAGTAGATTTTACTACATTATTCTTCTGCTGCTTTTCTGGGATCTTGACTATTATATGTTTGCGTGTGTTTTTAGTTGAGTTGATGTTATTTGGAGTTCTATATACTTGTTAACTGAATGTCCAATTGTTTTCTCATATTTGGGAAGTTTTCTGCTATTACTTCTGCCCATATTCTTTTTATATCGTTTGTGTTGATTCCTTCTTTCTCATTGATTCCTGTTCATGTCACGTTGTTCAATTTTGCATCATCTTGTAGATGTTGAATTATCTCTTCCTGCATCCTGGTTGTTTTTAAGAGATCCTTTCTTAACTTTTCACTAGCTGCGAGTGTGTCTTCAAGACCTGAGACTCTACCTTCACTTTCGTTTACACGGTTTTTTCCAGCTTGTGACTGAGATTTTATTTTCTTGTGTGTGTTTTTGAAACTGTTTCATGTAATGCATTTCTTTCCTATATTGCTCTATCAGGGAATCCATCATTTTTCTATGCCCCTCTAATTTTTTGTTAATGTCTTCTTTAATAGTACTGAAGTCTCTCATTATAGTTACTCTTTCTCTCTCTAGTTTAGGGATTATTTCTGTTCTGTTCTCCTTTCTGCCTTTCTCTAGTTGTTTCCCTCCTTTAGATGTTATTAATTTAGAGAGATCTTTTTTAACGTCATAGGTTATTTCTGCTCTGATTTCCTCTATACTTTTCTGCAGTTATTTTTCCACTTCAGAGTCTATTAATTCATGCATTTCTTTTTTTACTTCAGATGTTATCTCTGATCTGAGTTGCTCTATATATTTCTGCACTTGTCTGTCTACCTTAGAAGTCATTGATTCAGAGATTTCAGCTGCATGATTCCCACTTTCTGCTATGGTAGTTTCTCCTGTATCTTTTACAGCTGGGCTCGGGACCTGAGACTACATTTTGCTCCTTGTCTGTATCATTCTGTATAACAGTGACCTTTGGTTCAGGACTGCATGCCCATGAGTTAGTTGTTCAGTCTGGGCTGCTGGGTCGGCTGAGCTGCTTTTTAGGCCCAGAAAGGTAGTTCTCACTCACCTGGGGGGCCTTGCTGCTGGATAAGCTAAGGCTTGCATCAGGCCAGAGGCCTTACTCACCTGGTGGAACTTATGCTGGATAGGCTATGCTTATGTCTGGCTGAAGGTCTAACTACCATGGTAGGCCTGATGCTGGATAGACTGCACTCGCAGCAAGCCAGCGGAAGTCTCAGGCAGGCTGTAGGAGGTCTCCACCAGGCCAGAGGTCTCACGTAGGCCAGAGGAAGTCTCAGATAGGCCAGAAATTTCAGCCCTGGAACAGGAAGTTTCAGGCAGGCCGGAGGTCCCAGGCAGGCTAGAGGTCTCCAGTGTGCTGGAGGAAGTTTCAGGTGGGCAAGAGGAAGTCTCAGGTGGGCCAGAGGAAGTGTCAGGTGGGCCGGAGGAAGTCTCAGGAGGGCTGGAGGTCCCAGGCAGGATGGAAGTCTCAGGTGGCCTGGAGGTCTCACATGGGCTGGAGGAAGTGTTGGGTGCGCTGGAAGGCTCAGGCAGGTCGGAGGCCCCAGCCAGGCTGGAAGTCTCCATGCTGCTGGTCTTATAAGAAATTTTTTGAATGTTTCATAATTTTATTGAGCAAAACAAGTCTACAGGGGAGGAACGTGGAACAAGTTGTACTAGAATTTCAGGACTTTTGAGGCTGAAGTAAAATTTGTGAAGAGTTTTTTGAGGGGAGCAATAATGAAACAGCTCTGCTGTGAGAAACATAAGACAGGGCAGGTACCCCAAATCACCCTAAAGTGAGTATCTGAACAGAACTACTACCAACAATGTTGTTTTCTTTATCAGTTGTTCAAGAGGTGTGTTTTAAAGTTGCTTAGGACTGTCTGGAAGTCCTTATTTACAAAAGTGAGGTGTAGAGAAAGGGAACCTGCCGCCTCTTTTTCCTTCTGGCACTTGACTGTGTCTGGCTCCATCCCACACTGGGACATGTCCAGCCACCAATAAGAATCATAGGTTTTTACCTGGTGCCCATCTCCTTGAGCCACCAGAACTGAGCACTGGTCTGACAGTGCAATGCAGGAGCTCTAGGAGATTCCTGGGGAGCCCAAGATAAAAGCATGGATTAGGACATGGCTTCTTAGTTTATAATTTTGTGTTGGAATTGTTGGTCTCTTGGTTTGTGATCCATTGTACCCTAGGGAGAAACAGCAGCAGGAAGGAGAAAAAGACAGACAAGAGAACAAAAGCCAGGTCGGGTGGTGGCCCATTTGCCTGGCTAGTGAAACAATCCCCAGCACAACAATAGGGCCATTTATTTACACATTTGCAAAGTTGGTACAGTATGACAGAAGGCTGCCTAGTGACTAATAGCTGATATGAACCAGGCAGGATGATTTCCTCAGGACTGAGGTAATTTACCTGCTTTAGGCACTGAAGCCTAGTCCTGTTCTTGCACATATGACTGATCTCCATCCAGCTTTAGTAGCTCCCAACAACTTTGAAACACTTAGATGTAGTGAGACAGAGTAAAAGGGCCCAATACTCCCTCCTGACTACTTTTTTCTGTCTTTCAAGCATCTCCAAACCTCTTAAAGCCAGTGATGTCTACATCAGACCCCTCATAGCTCCTCTGAGAGGCATCAAGCTTCAGTTGTGGGTCTGTTACAGATAACTCCACCCTACAGCTTCTCTGGATGACTCTTCCCCTCTGCAATCATCCTTAATTAGTTCCACAACGTGTCTGTGCCCCACATACGACTAAACAGAAAGTCTAACACTTCACCCATACAACACCTCTCCCCATATAAGCAACTTCCCCCTAACCCTATCAGGTCAGTCTGTGGACTATTCCTCCTCATAGTGCAGCCTAAGTCTTAATAAAGCCTCTTTTAGAAGCTATATATTCTGTATCTGTTATTTCTAGCCCCAGTACAGCAGGCTGAGCTGGTACATAAGAATTGGCAATATCAAAGGCTACTTGTGCTAAAAGTGGCCAGCTGTTAAGACCTGGGAACACTGAGGGCAGCTAGTAGACAGAGAATGATGCAAAGCAATGGACAGTCACATGGACCAATGCATCCAGTGGCTGGTAGAGTCCCTGAGAGCTGCTTATAGCTGATGACTGTAGCTTCCATCAGAGTGGCGGAGGTCACCAACACCAAGAGCTGATAGTACTGACATTCAGAACTCAGGCTATTAAAACTAAAAAAGCTACGCTTTGCCTGTTCATAACTTCTAGCCAAACTGAGCAAAAGAATCTCTGGCTGATATATGAGAATCACTAACATTTTTGTTTTAGGCCTCACACATTAGAATAAACTACATCTTCTAGAAACTTATAAAGTCTATTTTCTGCATAAGTGCATCATAAAGTCTATTAGACCTAAAAACTACACCTTAAATTATGCTCTGGAAAACTGTGCTGTTACCAATCACCAAACCCATCCTCAGGGAAACAGGCTTTAATGCACACCAAACTAACTTGCCTCCCTACTACTCTGGAAGAACAGAATGCATGAATTTCTGTCCTCCACTTTTTCCTCCTGCCTATAACTTCCCATATCTTCATATGGGAAGTATTTCCCATGTCTTCGTATTTATACTATGAGTTATGACCCTCTTTAGCAAAGTGACCTTTAAAAGGCCCATAAAAGATAACTTGTCAGAGTTTTATGGCTAATTCAGTGATGGGGGTCATAGTTACTTTTCTCATTCTTGAGACAAAAATATCCCACACTCAGAGGTAAAGGAGGAAAAGTTTATTTCTCTCACAGTTTTCAGAGGCTTCAGTCCATAGTTGGCTGGCTCCAAACAGGGTGGCATTGTAGAGGAGCAGCTCAGGGCAGAAGGAATCCTTGGCGTGGAAGGGCAGCAGAAGGCAGCAAAGCAGTAGAAAATAGCACCAGCAGCCTTCTTGCTGTTCCTTAGGAAACCCCTAAGGCTCCTCCTATCACCTCATCCTGATGAACTTCTTGGTTTCCCCTCTCTTTCACAGCTCCTCCTGCAACCCTTGCTTTTCTACAGGCCACCACACATTGTATCACTGAAATCAGTTCCTATTACAAATAATCTAAACCCGATAGATGAAAATATAATTTCACTATAATGTTGGTTCTCAAGAAGATATTTCACAGTTCTTTTACAATCCTTTGAGAATGAGAAAGATTTAATTTTAAAATAAATATCTAGTCTTCAAATAAATCCTTTATCCAAAGAAAAGTTTAAATGTTTACTTTGTGTTTTAATCTGAAAAACAATCTCAAAGTAAAATTGTTTAGAGAAGCCAATGGAAATATTCATGCTTACCACTTCCCAGAACCTTCAGCTAGACAGGAAACAAATGGAAATCAAGCTTGTATATAGAACATTCCCCTACAGTGAGTATTTGAAAAGGTTTTTATAGGAAGCATCCATAAATGCTACCACATTCACATTATTTGCCATTTCTTTGTGAACTCCTAAAACTTCTACATTTCTCTTCATTATTTAATCTTATCTTTGCTGAACACCTTCCAGTGGCATCCTGTCCCAGGTAAAGTAAAACCATAAATCCCTAAGAAGGTATTAAAGATGTAGACCAATGGCCCTGACAGGGCTTTATGTAGGCTACAGTTTCCTTTCCCACCTTCGCCCCTTCTACCTGCACTCTTGCTCTCCTTGCTCAGCTGTTGCCCATCATGCTGTGCGTGTTCCCTGTATGTGGTATTCTTCCACCCGGACTCCTGCTCCCTAAACACCTGAAGGGCTCACCCCCTCATATTCCCCAGTCACCTTCTAAGAGCCCTCAATGTTAGCTCATTCAAAACTGTAAAATCTCTTAAAACTGAGGCTCTCAGTTTTATGTTCTAAAGATAAGACCTGGTTCTGTCTATAAGCCCAAAGTGATTGGACACATTGTGCAGCCAGGGTTTGTAGACTTTTTTATACCTTGATGGGATTCTGTCTGTCCTTGGGAATCTGCTTTGACCAATGAAATGCCCTTTAAGTCTCCATCCATGAAGAATAATTTGGAAAAACCAGTCTCAATATAATTTTAATTAGTCACCAATCTGAATAGATTACAGTATTTGCATAGGATAAAATTTCTCCAGAATGAGAGCTGGGCTTTTAGGCAAAACTAAAAGGAATACGTAAAGAAAAAGTTATCTCAGTTACAGCTTAAGTAAAGTTACTTGTTTTTTTGTTTGTTTTGTTCTTTGTTTTGTTATGGCCAGCTCAGCTTGCCCTAAGGAGGGGGCTGGCACAGCATGTGGTGCCAGGGATCCAACCATGGTCCCTGAAGTTGCCTAACCTTTCCTAAGCAGGCGCTTTAGACCACTGAGCCATCTCGCCGGTCCAAGAGAGGTATGTTTTTAATGACTGTTTTATGAAGATACAATGTCAGGAAGGAAGGTAAGACTTGGAAAAGGACAAAGAAACTTGTGCTAATGCCCAGTAATGGGCTGGGTTTTTTCCTGTAGTCATTATTACTCAGCAATCCCCCTTGGAGGTGACAAAGATAACAGTCCAACCAGAGGGCCCTTGCTGACACCCAGGGACCATATGCAAAACATTGAATGGGACATTGGTTTAATCTGACTGAATGCTGTGTATGTCACGATAACAGTATATGAGTTCTTCTAGTTGATTTCTGATGTAACGCCCTAGGTATTTCATGCTGATAATAAATGCAGGTGTGACCTTTCAGGTTACATATCTTGAAAATAACATTGCCTAATGTTTTAAAATAAAATATATTATGTGAATTTTGACTGGTGAAAAAAAATACAAACTACATTTTAAAAATATATTAACTATCCAATCTTTGTATTTTCTCATTTCTACTTACTGTAAACATGGGTAGATGTTAAAATATCATGATTTCAGCCAGTATTAGCTAATGTTTTCAAATTAAAAGACAAAAAATGCTTCCTTATTCTCTTATTACAAATATTCTGCAAATTTCTTAGTCTTAAATTTAAAAACAAAGGCAGTTTTATTTTTTTAAAACTGATTTTTCACATTTATACCTGATAAACAAATAATTTGAAGATAACATCATGCAGTTTCACAGCAACCCATTGTTGAATTCATATTACTTTGTTTAGTGATGTTTTGTATTATTTTAATGCTGGGGATTTTTATTACTATTTTATATTCTTCAATAAATTAAAAAGTGAGAAAAAAACATGCAAGTACAAAATAAAATACTAATGTCGTTGTTTTCTCACAAGATGAAACCAGGAAAATCTGCCAATCTGCCCTTAATTGTATTACTTAAAGTCATTGAGCAAAAAAATCTATTAATTGGCTTTTACAAGTCCTCAGAAATTTAAAGATAATTATAACTAAAACTAAAGGACATAGTAAATAAGTCCCCACTAATAAAAGGGGACAAAGGGCCAGTGGGCTACAATTGCTGTCCCTTAAAGGTTTCTAAACTTACCCGTTAGCTCAAATGTTCATGTCTTGATTATACATGATCTAATTTCTTAAAAACTTTGTTCTTGCCTATAAGCAGCCTAACCCTAGATAATCATACAGGTAAAGCCTACAACAAATATGCGAAGTTATTTTTAGGTTCCTTTTAATGAAATTTACCAGATCTTATCTAGAAAAAAAATAAGGTTATGTGACACATATCAAGATCTCAACTAATTATACTCAGTTGGCCTTAAGTGATGCCATAGCTGGTCTCTCTTTCCTAACTAGAAAATAAAATAGACCATCCTCTAAAATATGATGACATTATACGTTCTAATAGGAGCACAGAAGGATACTTATAGAATTGTAAAAACTAAGGGCCAGCGAGATGACTCAGCAGACTAAGCACCTGCTTAGGCAAGCCCAAGGACCAAGGTTTGATCACCCCTACTGCATACAGCACAAGTCCCACCCCCAGGTCCTCTGAGCCAGTCATCAAGTCAGGGCACAGAGGTGTATGCCTATAATCCCAGCTTTGGAGATGCTATAGGATCACTATGAGTTGGTGTGTGCATAATTAATTATTTCTTTGGCATTGTCTCCTCCAAACTCAAAGCTATACACCAAGATGAAAATGCCTGATATCTATTGATGGCCTCTGACTGCTAATCAACAACTATGACCCCTTTCAGCCTGAAGAAGCCTGGATGGTCATCACCCATTGTTCCCTTATAACAGTTTAGGTTACCTGTTCAGAAGGGGGAATGTTATAGACAGCTGTGTTAGATAGACATATAATAGGCCCTTAAAGGACCAATACAGAAGGCAAGAAAGCTGACAAGCACCTCCTCTGTGGGCCAAGCCCTACTGGTAAAGCCCCTGTTTTATATTCATGCCTGCTTGCTACATGACTCACTTTCCCATGTAATCTCTATTTAATCAATTTTACCTGAGCAATTATGCTTATAATTTTATTGGTTGATCATAGTTTTGTCCCACCTCGTGTGCAAGTTCCCATGTTTCCCACCATAGACCTGCCTTACCTCATGGTTCTGTTCTATAAAAATCCCTACGAAATTCACTTGGTTCCCCTTCTGCACCTCTCTCAAACAAAAGCAGTCTTTCCCCAAATAAATATATTCTGCTCTTTTAAAAAATTATAAAATCGGCCTCAGCCTCTCTCTTCCTACTTCCTTTTTGCTGCTACATTTTCTTCTTCATATGCCTGGTCATCCATAAACTTACTAATGATCTCTCTCTCTCTCTCTCTCTCTCTCTCTCTCTCTCTCTCTCTCTCTCTCTCTCTCTCTCTCTCTCTCTCTCCATGGAAGTTGCTTATTTTTATTAACTGTTCTATTCTCTACCACTTAACGTACTAGTGCTTAGAGCAGTACTAGTAGAGATGACATACCTACAGTACCTTGTGCATGCTATACAGATCCTCCATAACAGCTGTACCTCCATCCTACTCAATAATATATTATGGGGTGGAGAGATAGATCAGCTGTCTAAAGTGCCTGCTTAGGCAAGCTTAGGCAAACTTAGGCAACCCAAGGGACTAGGGCTTGGTCCCCAGCACCACATGCTATGCCAGCCCCACTGCCAGGTCAGGCTGAGCTGGCCAAACATAAATAAATAAATAAATAAATAAATAAATAAATAAATAAATAAGTGTATATATGTGTATATATGTGTGTGTGTGTGTGTATATATATATATATATATATATACATAAAATGAATGAAGCAATCATTTTTAAAGCCGTAGAAATACACTTTTGAGTTTTGTTTTTCTTTTTCTGAGCTTTTCTTTTTGTTATGTATTTGACAACTTCTGTCCACATCTAATGGATCACTTAGTTGTAAAATGCTTTCAACTAAGTTACAAAAATATCTTATGTTTAACAATCTCAGTAAATTTATGAATCCTTTGCAAATACTTGTCTCTAATCCAAATGCTACTCTGTGGCAGTTATTGCTGATGCCTTAGCCTGCATCCTTTTGGCCAAATGGAAGACATAGGTAAGGGAGTTTCTGGCCTTGGGACACAAGCCCACATCTATGTAGCTCCTAGTACTCTCTTGTCAGAGGCTTTTTCGTCTGACACCAAAATACCTTCTCTGTTGCACTTAGCCAGAAGATACACATGTGATTAACATTGCTAGAGGCATCTTCCTCCAAGGCAAGCATCCAGATCCTGTCATGCAATACACAGTTCCATGAGGGCCTCAGGAGGACTCAGTCCAACTGCCCATAGGAATAACTAACATTGTAATATCCTCTTATCAGCATTTATTTCTTTTGGGGGCTCACACTGTCATTTCCTCACTTGTTCTTGGAGTGTTCTCCCAACTCAGCTACCTGTACCAAGTTCTGACCTCAGGTTTTCAGAAGAGAATGGTTTTCAGAAAAGAAAGGAAGGGAAAGACTGCTGCTTTGGAAAGCTTGGAGGGACTGGAAGATCCTGGGTCCCTGTGGCTGCACAGAGATTTCAGATTTTCTGCCTGAGAAGGCAGTTTGAGACCTGAGCAGCAACTGAATATCCAGACTACAGAGGTTTTCTGGGCAGCTTTGCAACAAATTTGCCCCAAACTTAATGAGACTGTGCTTCAACTAAACAGGGATTCTTGGATAGGAAGAGAATCTTAAGTGCATCTTTGAATTTCAAGCAGTCACCTCTCCTGTTGCTATAACATAATTTCCAAGAGTGGAAAATTTATTTTTAAAAGTAGTTTATTCAGCCAATGGTTCTGGAGCTGAGAAATCCAAAATCAGGCAGACACACCCATGAGGGCTTCACACGGCTTTCAGTTTGTGGAGGAAAAGCAGAAGAGCAAGTGGGCACAAATAGAAGCTGAGTGCATTATACAGTGGACGAGGGGTGCCTGATTCACTCTGTAACAGCTCATTCTCAGGAATAACTAACCCAGTCCTGTGAGAAACACATTCATCCCTTACGAGGGTGGACCCTGCGACTAAATGCCATTAAAGTTTCCACTGCATCTTTTAACATTAAAATATGAGTTTCAACCTGACTTTTGCTGGGGGCAAACTGCATCCCAACAATAGTCTTGTGCTCAAGAGTGCTGGCCCTGGAGAGAACTGTGGGCCTACCACAGCCTTCTACCTTCTCCTTCTTTACACTGGTAGTAACTACTCTCGTCCTTTCCCTGGTCCGCTTTCCTCCTCTTCTGTCTTTTCATTCAGCTTCCAGAAAAATGGAATCAAGAAAGATGATAGGTTTGAGAATCTCTTAACTTTTTACGGCTGCAGAGAATGCTGACCCTTAAATGGGTGACTCGATTATGATTCATCCCTAAAACTGAGTACACATTGCCTTCACAAAGAAAAGAACATCCAGATCATTCAAAGCACATCTGAGTGGAGCTTGCCAGAAGTGACATAATCACTGGACGACATCAAGCCCAGCACCCATATCCACAGCTGCTACTATCTGCAAGATGCAGTTAAAATTGATTGATGATCATAACACAGATCATAAATCCTAATTTCAATTAACATGCAAGAGAGAAGAAGCTATCTCACTTGTAATATCCATGGAAAGTTGCTTTCATGCAGGATTTATTTTTTTATGGGTTTTGGTTCCCTGACATTGTAAATAGATGGGAACATGGGTTTCAGCTTTGCTTTTCCTTGGGAGTATTTTGCCAGTCTTTTTGCTCCCTTATCTTTTTAGGTTCACCTCATATGGAAAGTGAGGAGCCGGGCGTGGTGGCTCATGCCTGTAATCCCAGCACTCGGGAGGCTGAGGCAGGAGGATTGATGTGAGTTCGAGACCAGCCTGGGCTACAAAAGTGAGCTCAGGACCAGCCTCAACTGCATAGTGAGACCCTGTCTCAAAAAGACAAAAAAAAAAAAAAAAAAAGAAAGTGAGGGTAATATAAGTGCTTAACATATCAAAACCTCAAAATCTGATTCAAAGCAGCTGTTTTCATGAACAGTTTTCAAGCCATGATCCAGGAGCCCTAGAGTTCTGATGAGGCATTTCGTGGCTACTAGGAGCCTTGAAGGTACCGTATAAAGTAACAGAATTAGGCAAGCCTATGTCTGCTTCAACACAGCCATTGAATTGGATGCACCAAAGATCCACAAAGAATTTTAGTTAAGGAAAAAAGAAACCCTACTGCTAACATTGTATTTGAAAATAGTTATCTTATTGAGTAATATCTTCCTCCTATAATCATTGAATGATACTTCAGAAAAAAATGTTCCTCCACTGGTTGTGCCAGGAAATCTATAATTTTCAAGTGGGTCTTCACATCTCAAAAATCCCTCTGTTAAATAAACCTGACACTTTATAAGGATCGTATTTGGTTTTGGTAAGAGGAGTGGACATTTATTGGTAAGATTTTTTGCTGTTGTTTGTTTCTCTGTTTGTTTTGGTTTGGTTTGGTTTTTTGTTTGGTTGGTTTGGTTTGGTTTTCATCAGTTAGCTTTGTTGGGAAGACATTTCCTCTTCTCATTTTACAGAAATTTCTCCCATTGTACACAGGATTGGTAAGACACAGTGCTCAGCCTCTGCTGTGTGTGTGTGTGAGAGTGTGTGTGCGGGGCGGGGGGTGTTCCTGGGGCTTGAACCCAGGACCTTCACACTGACCTGTACTCAGCCATTTTTATCTATTTATTTTTTTTTAAATTTGAGACAGGTTCTTGCTAAGTCACTAAATTGATCAGGCTCAGCTCAAATCTGTAATGCTCCTGTGTAGGACTCTCCAAGTGCCTGGACCACAGGCCTGTGTCACCCCAACAAGATGTTACGCCTACTTGTATGAGAGCAAAAGGATGGAATTCTCTCTTCCAAATTTCGTGGTTGCATAATGGCATGGACCCATACAACTAGAGCCAGAGAGTTTACGTTGTTCACAATAAAGAACCCAGACTGACACAGATTGCAGTTCCATTTGACCCAACTATTCCTCTTTTTTATATCTTCCTGAAAGAATTAAAACATACCATAATAGTATTATGCGCACCCACATTTATGGCAACACAGTTTGTTTTGTTTTGTTTTTGTCTTTTTGAGACAGGGTCTCACTATGCAGTTGAGGCTGGCCTTGAGCTCACTTTTGTAGCCCAGGCTGGTCTCGAACTCGCACTGATCCTCCTGCCTCAGTGGCAACACAGTTTGTAATAGCCAAATTGATACACCTTGAGAACATATTGTTAAGTGAAATAAATTGAGCACACATGTGTAAATACCTTGTTATCATTCTGGCTTGAGAAACCAAAAGTGTAAATAAGGATCAACATGTGTAATAGATATTGTGAAATAGGAAGAAAATGTCCAAATGGTAAACGGAATATAGAGAAGGGGGACCGGGAAAGAAAAATTTTAAAAGTGAGAAAAGAAGAAAAAATGGAAACAGCTTTTGTAGATAGGAGAAAAGGAGTTTAAGGGAGGTGTCTCAGCTACTCTTCTCTTGTTGCTGGCATGAAATATCCAATGCCCAAAATGAAGGAAGGGAAGGTTTATTTAGCACAAAGTTAGTGGAGGTTTCAGTCCATACTCATCTCCAAGGTAAAGTGGCATATAGCAGAGAGCAGCCGTTCCTGACAGTAGCAAAGAGCAGAGAGTGGCAGCAGTTCAGGCAGCCAGCTAACCTCTCCACTCCTTATATTGTAATGCAAACACCCAGGGCCAGGGTGAAGCATTCTACCTGGTATCCCAGCATTGGATCAAGAATCAGTCACAAAAGGACTGGCTATCATGTGGGGACGAGTGTTCGTTTCCCTGTGTGCCATGCAGGCCCAAGCCCTGGGGCACACTGAGATAGCACTTAAGACCAGGTGAGGTGGTACGCACCTGTAATACCAGTGCATGGGAGGCTGAAAATAGGAGGATCACCACAAGTCCAATTTGTGTAGTAAGACCCTATAGACCGTATACCAAATACATTTTTTTAAAAAAGAAGAAGAAACCGGGCGTGGTGGCGCACGCCTGTAATCCCAGCACTTGGGAGGCTGAGGCAGGAGGATCGGTGCGAGTGCAAGACCAGCCTGGGCTATGAAAGTGAGCTCAAGGCCAGCCTGAACTGCATAGCGTGACCCTGTCTCAAAAAGACAAAAAAAAAAAAAAAAAAAAAAAAAAAAA
>PVJA010045873.1:0-15420 GCA_004027025.1 Myocastor coypus | reverse complement strand
TTTTTTTTTGTCTTTTTTAGACAGGGTCTCGCTATGCAGTTCAGGCTGGCCTTGAGCTCACTTTTGTAGCCCAGGCTGGTCTCGAACTCGCACCGATCCTCCTGCCTCAGCCTCCCGAGTGCTGGGATTACAGGCGTGTGCCACCACGCCCGGCTATTTATTTATTTTGAGACAGTGTCTTGCTATGTAGCCCAGGCTATCCTCAGCCTCTTGAGAGCTGAGATTACAGGCATGTGCCTGCACACCTGGCATTTGTGAGTATCTTTTTCATTTTCTTTCTTTCTTTCTTTCCTTTTCTTTCTTTTTTTCTTTCTTTCTTTCCTTTTCTTTCTTTTCTTTCTTTCTTTTAATTTATTTATTTTTGAGAGAGAGTCTCACTATGTAATTTAGGCTGATGTCTAACTCACTATGTAGCCCAGGCTGGCCTCTGAACTTGCGGTGATCATCTGCCATAGCCTTTTTTTTTTTTGTCTTTTTTGAGACAGGGTCTTGCTATGCAGTTCAGGCTGGCCTTGAGCTCACTTTGGTAGCCCAGGCTGGTCTCGAACTCGCACTGATCCTCCCGCCTCAGCCTCCCAAGTGCTGGGATTACAGGCATGCGCCACCACGCCCGGCTGCCATAGCCTATTGAGTGGGATTATAGGCATGTGTTGCCACACTGGGCTCTGTGAACATCTTAAAAGAATTCATGAACCCAACATCTTATCCTGGACCCACTGCTTCTAGGTTGGGTCTTGTTGCACAGGAGAGAGGGCAAAATGACTGGCACTTCAGTTAGTTGACTTTGCTGCCAGAGTCCTGATGTTTCCACTATGTGTGGCTTGGCATTTGGTCTTCCTCTGCATTTCCACACTCTTGCCATGGAGGCTGTAACAGTGACTGTGTGGAGCCAGAGCCTAAGGCAGCAGTATCAAAACCAGATGCATCTGGCATGGCACAGCCAGGAGGGGTGAACTTGAGCAGTTAGGGATGTGAGACCCTCTGCTCTCTGCATGCAGAGATCCCGGAGCTCTGTGTATTTCTGATCTTCACAGTACTGCAGAAGATTTAATATTCAATATTTTTAAAAAGCCAACCAGAATTTGGAAAGTATATTTTCACATGGATGTTATTTAATAAATACATGACTACCCAACACTATCAGATTTTGTGAAAAACAAAACATGTATGTATATTTTTTTTCTTTTCTTTTTTCTCTCCTACTGGGAATCAAACTCAGAGCCTCACACTTGCCAGGCATGTGCCGTACCACTGAACTATATTCCTGGCCCCAACTATGAATGTTGATATGGGCTTAAGTTTTCTGGGAAAGGCTGTGTGTGTGTGTGCTGGGAACTGAACCCAGCACCTCACACTTGCTAAGCAAGTGCTCTCCATGAGATTTGATGAGATTTGTTCCTGCTTTTGGGAAAGGGGCTTGGTTTTTAAGGGATTGTAAACTGAACCTTAAAGTCTCAAGGTTAGATAGGTAAATGAATTCCTGGGATCAAGGAGAGATAGCGCAATAGAATAAGCACCTGGAGTTGGGCATGGTAGCACACGCCTATAGTCCCAACACTTGGGAGGCTGAGGCAGGAGGATCAGTGCAAGTTCAAGACCAGTCTGGGCCACAAAAGTGCACTCAGGGCCAGCCTGAACTGCACAGTGAGACCCTGTCTCAAAAAGACAAAAAAAAGAAAAAAAAAAGAAAGAAAGCACCTGCCCAGCAAGTGCAGGGTCTTGAGTTCAATCCTCAGTACTGAAAAAAAAAAAAAAAAAAAATCCCATTGATGAAGAAGTGAAGTCATGTTACTTTTGCAGCTGAGTGTGGGTGTACACCTGTAATCTGAGCAATTAGGAGGCTGAGGCAGGGAGACTGCTATGAGTTTGAAGTCAGCCTGGGCCACATAGTGAGCCAGCGTAGATTATATAGCGAGACCCTGTCTCTAAAAACCAACCAACCAGGTTGAGGAGCTAGCTTGACAGTCTAAGCACCTGCCTGGTAAGTGCAAGAACCTGCGTTTGATCCCTGGTACCACGTTCTGTGTTGGCCACAGAAATTGGGAGTGGTGGCATGAGCCTGTAATCCCAGCACTAGGTAGGCTGAGACAGGAAGATCACTATGAGTCTGAGCTGTGTGGCAAGATCCTGTACCAAATAAACCCAACCACCCTCATATTTTCATTTTTAACACAATTTTTTATTATTATTATTTTAACACAAGGTTTTTAGATGTTCAAACCTTATCATTAAGTGCTATGCAATTTAGAAACGGAAGGGAAGAAAAGTGAGAGAGGAGAAAAGGGGAAAAAACGATGAGCTCGGCAAGAAGGAATGGCGCTGTGCTGACACAGCAAAGCAGTCCGAGAGGAGCTGGGGCCCCAAGACAGTGCCGGGGCTGAGCCTCAGCCCGCTGGAGCCAGAGCCGGTAGGGGTTGCTTTCCTGCCCTGTGTGAGCCAGCACAGATGCTGGGACTTCCATTCCGCAGGAAGGAGAACCCAGAGAGCTGAACAGCTCGGCTGTTCCCACAGTGGGGACCCGGCCAGGAAATCAGGACCGCGGGCGCTTGGACCCCTGCCACTTCTACCAAGATGGAGTGATCAGGAAGAACTGTGTGCAACAAAGTCCCCAACACCGTGCCTGTGACCAATCTTATAGTCTTGACTCTTATTTGTTTATCTTTTCATTTCTTTTAAAGAAAGCTACATTTAAACTTTATTTATGTTATGGCCGGGTCAGCCTACCCTGGGGGTGGGGCTGGCACAGCATGTGGTGCCTGGGTTTTAAACCTCGGTCCCTGCGGTTGCCTAAGCTTGCCTAAGCAAGCACTTTAGACTGCTGAGCTATCTAGCTGACCCTGTCTTTTAATTTTTGAAACAAGGTCATGTTATGTAGCCCAGGCTGGCCTTGAACTCACTATGTAGCCCAGGATGGCGTCAGACCCATAGCTATCCACCTGCTTCAACCTCCCTCCCAAGGGCTGGATTGTAGCAGTGCCAGCATACCTGTCTACTCTTAGAGCTGCTTTGTTAGTTTTCAGTTTAATGTATACTCTATGGTTATTGGCTATTCCCTTAGCGCGACAGCAGAACAACAGTTGCAGCCCCTTTGACGCTTACATTAGGAAGGCAAGTGAAGCTGCTGACTAGGCTCCACAGAGGTAGAAGGTACTCTAGTTAGAAACCTGGTCTGTCTTCTGCAGAGCCGAAATGAATATATTGCCCATCTCAAGGACCAGCTGCAAGAAATGAAAGCCAAAACCAACCTGGAGAATCACTACATGAAAAGCAACACTGAGCTGCAGATTGCCCAGACCCAGAAAAAATGCAACCGGACCGAAGAGGTCTTGCTGGAGGAGATCGAGGTAACCACAGCTTGGGTAGTGCACCCCACAGGTGGCTGGGTGTGGCTCTGCGAGGAGCCCTGAACTCAGCCCCCTAGCCCCAGATGGGGGGGGGACTCAGGTGAGGCCAGTCCTGATATCAGCTCAGCCAGCAAAGGGGCAGGGAGAAAAGTGCAGGGAGATGGGGTTCCCTCCACCCTACATTCCAGGCTTCTGAGAAGGAAAGAAAAAACAACACCTAAGCATTTGCAAGTGGGGATTGTGATGAGTCAAAGCTTGCATCTCCTGTATGTCTCACATTGGCCACTTAACTTAGGGTTTGGGGGAGGGACACAGGGTCACACTATGTTGTCCAGGCTGACCTCAAATTCCTGGCCTCAGGTAGTCTTTCTGACTCAGCCTCTCCAGCAGGTGGGACTACAGCCTGGCTGATGACCTTTGCCTTCTTTCTTTTCTTCCTTCCCTTCCTCTACTTTTTCTTCCCCCTCCTTTCCTCTCTCAACTTCTCGTTTTCTTTCTTCATTGTGGTACTGGGAAATGAGCCCAAGGGGTTGAGCTCCATCTCCAACCCTTACTTTATTTTTCACTTTTATTTATTTATTTATTTATTTATTTTTATTTTTATTATTATTATTTTTTTTTTGTCTTTTTGAGACAGGGTCTTGTTATGCAATTCAGGCTGGCCTTGAGCTCACTTTTGTAGCCCAGGCTGGTCTCGAACTCGCACCCATCCTCCTGCCTCAGCCTCCCGAGTGCTGGGATTACAGGCGTGCGCCACCACGCCCGGCTACTTTTATTTTTTGAGACAGAGTCTCACTAAGTAGCCCAGACTGGCCTGGAACTCCCAGCAGCCCTCCAGCCTCAGTCTGTACCACTGCACCCAGCTCTCTCTCCCTATTCCAGGACACATTTGCTGCTGCACATGAAGGCCACATGAAGGTACCCTGTACTCCTCCAGGAAGGAAGAGGAACTTTGAAGCACTGGGCTACCTCAGCCCTGAGACCTCAGTGCAGAGAGGGGTTGGCCCTCATGAGAGGCTGCTAATTGATGACAGGGACAGCCAGCTGGACAGGGTGGGCGTGGCCACCAGCAGAGGTGGCCTATTTTGTGGTACTTGCTTCCAGCTGATGCCCTGCATCCTGATAACAGGAGCCCCTCACATGCTAGAATCTCCTGTTCCAGAACCTCAGAGCCTGGTGGCCTTCAGATCCACCACTTTTCTCCTCTTGTGGATGTCACTTTCTAGGTGGCCAGACACTGGCCCTTGTCTCCAGAGTCTCATGTGCTGCTCCCTGCATGGTGCCAGCACCTGCTGTGTAGCTTGGGTAACTGAGGCTGAGGCCAAATGCCACCTGGAGCAATGCCTCCACCCTGGCCACAATGAGCACAGAGTCTGTCCTGTCCCCTGCTGGCCTAAGTTCCCAGCCTTGGCTGGCATAGATCCTGGCAGCAATTCTTGTTCTTATAGAAACTGAGGATGAAGACAGAGGAAGAGAACCGGGTCCATGTGGAGATTGAAATGTTTCTGAAGAAAGAGCAGCAGGTGAGGCCCCAGAACTCTGTATCCTGGTCTGCAAAGAAGTCCACGTATAAAATGCTGGCAGGAGCAAAAACTTTATTTTTTGTCTTTTTGAGATAGGGTCTCGCTATGCAGTTCTGGCTGGCCTTGAGCCAACTTTTGTAGCCCAGGCTGGTCTCGAACTCACACCTATCCTCCTGCCTCAGCCTCCCAAGTGCTGGGATTACAGGCGTGTGCCACCACGCCCCGCTAGGAGCAAAAACTTTTTAAAGGACAGAAAAATTAACCATAACTCTAGCTGTCTGATGAATGAATGTAGACTATGTGTTCTTTCAGCTACTCATCTGAATAATAAGTTTTAGAGGGTGGGGTGTTTTTGAAAGTTAGTCTCAGCTACAAAAGTGAGCTCAAGGCCACCCTGAACTACTACATAGTGAGACCCTGTCTCAAAAAGCAAAAGAAAAAAAAAAGAAGAAAGTGGGTCTCACTTTGTGGTGCAGGATGAACTAATTATGTAGCCCAGGTCTGGAACTCATGCTGACCCTCTTGCTTCAGCCTCCTGAGTGCTGGGATTACAGGCATGTGTGGGCTACACCATCCCCAGCTCAGAAATTTTCCTTCTTTCTGATACCCAGCAAGAAAATGTTTTTAATGGCATAATAGATCTCCAACCCTGCCTACTACCAAATTCTTTTCTGAAGTGTTTTTTTTTTTTAATGTTATGGCTGGCTGAGCCTGCCCTGGGGGTGGAGCTGGCGCAGCATGTGGTGCTGGGTATTGAACCATAGTCCTTGCGGTTGCCTAAGCAGGTGCTTTAGACCACTGAGCTATCTTACCGCCCCCACCCCCCTTTTTGAGACAGGGCCTTACTCTGTAGCACAGGCTGGCCTTAAACTCACTGGGATCCTCCTGCCTCAGTCTCCTCTGAATGCTGGGATCACAGGTAGGGAATGTGTGGTGTGAAGAACATTTCGCACACACATCCATGCAGCCACCACCCACAAGGTACTGAGAGAGTCTGGATGCATCAGAGGGGAGGCCCTGCCCACTACCAGCCCAGGTAACCACAGCTCTTCCTCCCATGGCTGCAGGAGTCTTGCTTATAAATGGCACCAGGGAGCAGTGGCTGTTGGTATCCAGCAGGAGCCACACTTTAATGTTCTTTCAAACAGAGACTTGAGGAGAAGTTGGAGTTCTGGATGGAGAAATTCGACAAGGACACAGAGATGAAGCAGAACGAACTGAATGCTCTCAAGGCTGCCAAGGCCAGTGACTTAGCTCACCTTCAGGACCTAGCCAAGACGGTGAGGAGCAGGTGCTCCTAGGGTGGGCGGCTGGGTGCAGGCCGGGGCCACTGTGTGCTCAGGAGTGGAGGCTGTCTCACAGCCTCAGGTGACTGGGACGGAAAGGGGGACAAGCAGCAGCAGATGGCACTCACATGTGGAGATTTTTTTTTTTTTTTTGTCTTTTTGAGACAGGGTCTCGCTATGCAGTTGAGGCTGGTCCTGAGCTCACTTTTGTAGCCCAGGCTGGTCTCGAACTCGCACCAATCCTCCTGCCTCAGCCTCCCGAGTGCTGGGATTACAGGCGTGCGCCACCACGCCTGGCACATGTGGAGATTTTAAACTCCAAATTTGAATTACACTGAACCAAACTAGGAATATTATAAAGTTAATATGTACCTAGTCCTGTGATATATATATATATATTTTTTTTTCTTTTTCTTTTTTTGTATTTAGTACAGGGTCCATAGGGGCTCACTACACAGATTGGACCCAGTGATCCTCCTGCTTTCAGCCTCCCAAGAGCTAGAACTATGGATACACATCACCATGCCTAGTCTCTAGTCTTTTTTTTTTTTTTTTTTTTTTTTTTTTTTTTTTTTTTTTTTTTTTTTTTTTTTTTTTTTTTTTTTTTTTTTTTTTTTTTTTTTTTTTTTTTTTTTTTGTAGTTCTGTGATATTTTCCTATAGTTTGCCTTTAGATTTAACATGTTTTATTTCAGAACTTTGTATTGAAAGTGTAGAGGGCTGGCCAGATCTGGGCTAAATCGCCTGCTTAGGCAGGTACCTGGTTCGATTCCCATTGTGACATGCCGGTTCCACCCCCAAGACATGCTGAGAGGCAAATGAGACTAGGCATGGTGGTGTGTGCCTGTAATCTCAGCACGTGGGAAGCTGAAAACAGGAGGATCACTGAGTCCAATCTGTGTAGTAAGCCCCTGTAGACCTGTACTAAATACATTAAAAAGTGTAGAGCTAACCAGGCCATAGTTTAGCCAAAAAGTTTTTGTGATGTGATTCTTGTCTATTTTATAGATACGGGAGTATGAGCAGGTCATCATTGAAGATCGGATAGAAAAGGAGAAGGCCAGGAAGAAGATGGAACAGGATATATTGGAACTCAAGAGTGCCATAAAGGTAGAGAACTGTCACTAGCTGGGGTCTTGGGGCTATTCATAGCTGCTCTGTGGCTAAGGCACACAGTTGTTTTCAGCCATTATCACAGCGACCATTTTGAGCTGGGTGTGGTGTTACATATCTGTGATCCCAGCACTTGGGAAGCTGAGGCAGGATGATTGCTGTGAATTCAAAATCAGCCTGTCAGGGGCCAGGGAGATAGCTCTGTGGCACAAGTGCCTGCCTGGAAAGTGCAAGGTCATGGGTTCAAACCCCAGTCTTGCAAAACAAACAAACAAACAAACAAACACCAGCCTATCAAAACCAAAACCCAAAAGCACATGAAGCAAACCAGTGTGCAGAAGTGGCCTTTTGTCCTGTCAGTTTCCCATAGGCACAGGGACAGAACAGCTGATGTGGATGGGGGGCAGGGGTGGTCAGGGGTAGGGTCAGGGAAGAGAGCCTCTGACCTTAACCAGCTCTCAGCAGATGATTCCTGAGTACCTCACTGCTACAATCCAGCCAAGGTGACTTGCTAAGGCCTGATGAAAGGCACTTTCCAAAAAGCTGAAGGACCAGCAGCTTAGCCAGAGATGTTTTAGTTTTCTATGAACTCACCTATTAGCAATGACAAAACTAGCAAGGGACACATTTTGGGAAATGTTTTAGACAAAAATTATGATGCAGTACTACCAGATAACTTAAAAGTTGCTGCCTGGAACACTCCTTCCCTAGGGGCATCTGCAGAGACCCCAGGAGGCAAAGTATAGTTTGGGTTGTACAGGGGCAGACTGATACAGTAAGCCCCATTTTTGTCTTTTTGAGACAAGGTTTTGCTGTGGAGTTCAGGCTGGCCTCAAGCAATCTTCTGCGTCAGCCTCAGCCTCAGTGCTGGAATTATAGGTGTGCACCACCACATACATCTTCTTACTTTTTAAAAAATCTGTTTAGTACAGGGTCTTCAGGATCTCATTACATAGATTGTATTTGTAGTGATTCTCCTGTTTTCAGCCCCCTAAGGGCTGGGATTAGAGGCTTGCGCCCACCACATGCCCAGTCTTGATAGCTGTCTCAGCACGCCCCAGGGGCAGGGCAAGGCACTTCAGGGATCAAACCCAGCCGCTGTGCTCTGGATCTGGCCAGCCCTCTTACTTTTCATTCCCATATTACAGAGGAAATTTTGTGGAAGATCTTTAAAAAGTAGCTTTGATGTCCACCGAGGGCCAGTTATCTGAGATGTTAGCATGATTAGATACAGAATTATCAAGTATTTATCAAGTTTCTATATTCATTTGTCAATATTCTTTGAAAAAAATATTCTTTGATTTGGGGACAAACTAAGAACTGGCTGGATTATTGTTTTCATTGGTGGAGCTGCTCCCAGTCTTTGGAGCTTAAGGGTGATTTTTTTTTTTTTTTTTTTTGTTTGTTTGTTTGAATAGGAAATAATGTTTATTGAGCATCTTCTTGGTATCAGATGCTTCCACTATTTTTTCATACTGTTCTTAACAGCACTTTCATTTAGTTACTTTCCGTTTGTTTACTTGTTTATTTATTTATTTATTTATTTGTCTTTTTGAGACAGGGTCTCGCTATGCAGTTGAGGCTGGCCTTGAGCTCACTTTGGTAGCCCAGGCTGGTCTCAAACTCACACTGATCCCCCTGCCTCAGCCTCCCGAATGCTGGGATTACAGGCATGTGCCACCATGCCCGGCTACTTTCCGTATTTTATAACTGGTTTCCTTAAGAGGGATTTGAACTGATGACTGCCTGATTCTACAGTATGTTTAGCTAACAATGTCCAAAATAATCTTCATGGTCACTCTATTATGATTTTTAATTTTTTTTAGAAATATTTTTACTACTTTTAATAAGAGATAACAATGAGTTAATAAGAGATAACAATATGAGTTTCAAAACATGTTGGTAGCACACTTACAATAATTGAGACACTGCATATTATTGTCCTCACAAATGTTACATAAAGCACAGGGTGCAGACGTGACAAATTTTCTAGTCAATATTGGTTCCAAAAAAAAAAAAAGGAGGAAGTTTTTTTCTCTTTGAATTAAGGGTGATTTTTAAGCAGCCTAGTCTACTATTCCTAAATAGTCAAGGTGCTCTTTCAATTTTTTGGTACAGGGAAGGGAATTCAACTCAGGACTGTGTGCTTGCCAAGCAGGCCATTCTGTTTTGTTTTGGTTGGCCTTGAACTCAATGCAGCCCAGCCTAGCCTTCAACTCGAGGTAATACTTTGGCATTAGCCCGAGTGCTCAAGTGACAGGCCTGGACCAGGCAGCCTAGTGAAGCCATCTTGACTGATGCCTGCATTTCACTGAGTCAAATAACAGATTCTCCTGGATGTTCCTAGAGCAACCTTTCTAATGCCAGGACCCCACAATACAGTTCCTCATGCTGCGGTGACCCCAAACCAAAAAATAATTTTGGTGGCTACTTCAAAACTGTAATTCCAAATAAATAACATTTTCCGATGGCTTTAAGCGACCCCTGTGTTTTGGTCATTAGACCCCCCCCGCCAGGTTGAGAACTGCTGTCCTAGAGGCAAGGAGTACAAGGAAGTCAGGGTTCCATGCATGAAGGAAAGCCAGCCTCACCACAGCCCCTTCTCCAGGGCACGCACACCGGAGTGTCACGGTAGCCACAGTGGCCCAGCCACTGTGATGGTTGAGGCTTTAGTGGGAAGGGAAGCAGCACAGCAGGCACCATGCCAAGAGGTACTCACTTCCCCTTCCCCTTCCAGCTGCAGGCCTGGTGGCGGGGCACCATGATACGGAAGGAAATTGGAGGCTTCAAAATGCCAAAGAAGGAGAAAGATGACAGTAAGGACTTTAAAGGGAAAGACAAGGACAAACAGAAACGAAGAGGTAAAAAGTAACCAAGGTACCTCCTGTCCTTGCCTCTGGAATCCTGAAGACTGGGGGTGTCACAGAGAACTCACTTCCAGGTTACTTACTTGGACATTACTGGCAGAACCTGGCAATTTCACTTGAATTAGACCCCAATATTTTTTTCTTCATACACTGGATTCTGCTTTGAAGAGAAATATTTTAGCAGTCTATTCCTCTTGCTCTTTCTTGGCAGAAAAAACACTTGGGCTTAGGGATAATGACACATCAAAACCTTATAAACTCCTATGTATCTTATTCTAATTTGTCTAAAAAGAGAATGTTATGTACAAAAGTGAACTATACAGTAAGAATTATAAGGCACAGTATTAAAACACAATAAATTTTAACAAATGCTAGTTCCTGAATTTTAGTGTTTTTATTGGGAGAAGGTAACAGAAAATTCATAAACTGCTCCAACAACATGCTGGCATTATAAATTATAGACAAGCTGGTAATGGAATATGAGGATGGCTCACATGTGGTAAAGATGGCACATTATTTCTTTGGATGGCTAGCTTGGAGATGTGTTCTTTTTTGAGAAAGAGTCTATGTCGTCCAGGTTAGCCTTGGATTTGCAGTGACCCTCCTGTCTCAGTTTCCCAAGTGCTGAGATTAGATATGTGCGGCACTGTGCTGGCTTAAAATTTGGGATATTTTTGACAAGACACGATTCCCACATTGTGGGGTATAAAGACTGGAGAAGGAAAGGCATATGAAGATACTTCCCAGTGCCAGGCACACTCCAGCTGTGTTACCCCCCCTCATGAACAATGATCCCACCAGATCATGCTTGCTTCAATCAACCAAATCTACGTCTAGGGATGCTAACACCTTCTCTATAGCACAACTGGAAACTTCGAAGAAAAAACTCATCCTCACATGTCACATTTATTTTATAAGACCTCTATTCAACTTTAACTACAGGACAACCTTGTTATCCACACTTCTTTAAACTTCAACTTCCTAGGGCTGTTTTAGTGAAATTACAATAGTATCCACTGGTGTTCCTTCAGGAAGTCAGATGCCCCATTCTTGGCTGCTTTGCTAAGGATATTATCCTTCAGACATGAACATTTTCAAACATTTATTACACGCTACTTGAGTGTTGGCTTTATTTTAATGTCAATGTGTAAAGTGGCATACAGGCAACTTAAAATAACATACATAATATTGACATTTATACTTAAACTTATGCAGTATATTTACAGACACATACAAATGTTTTACAAAATGGACAATGTTTTACAAAATTGTTTACTAATTACATGTTTATAAGATTTTTGGAATAAAACGAATCTGCTGTAACCCAGCTCACTGCAATGTATAAATAAAAAGGTCTCCTACTATCCATATTTTCCTTCATTTCTAGATCCACTTAAGCTCTTGGTTTTTAAAATTCATCAAATTCATCAGCACAGTCCCACATCATTAGTTGCTGCTGACTGTAGGAAGCAAGATAAAATTACAGACTCCATGATTATCTGTGTGGTGCATTTTAAGAAGGTGTTAAGGAGTGAGACCTCTTGCTTGGCCTCCTCTGTTCTAGCTAGATATCCTGGCCTCCTCCCTTGAACAATTTCTGGACCTGGTTATTAAGGAGAATGCTGGGTTGGAGTGTGAAGCAGATGCTTCTAAAAGCCTGGAAACTGCTGATGGAACTTGTAGTCGGTGGCAGGGGCCACCCAGGGCACTCAGCCTGCCAGTGCTAGCTGGTACTCTCAGCGCGGGAGGTCCCTTCTCCCAGGCCAGGGCAGCTGTCACCAGGCCACAGTCAGCAAGTTTGAATGCTAAACAGAACTGTTCCAGTTTTTTGTTTTTTAAAGAAAAGTACACAGGTATGGAACATATACAACACTAAATACCAAAGTTCTTCAACCAATTTTTTTTTTTTTTTTTTTTTGAGACAGGGTCTCACTACACAGTTTAGGCTGGTCTCATTGACAGAAAGAATTCAATATATACAACATTTTTCTTTCACTGTCAGCCAAAACTGGACACATTTTTTTTCTAACAATTCAAACACAAATTTGAAATTAGCCTGATAAAAATATATTAAGGTTTTATATTAAGTATAAAATTTAAAGTAAGTTGAAATTCCTACTTATTCCTATTGCACAAGTGAGATATGGCTGGTGTTGCCTTCTGGAGTCATTTCCTGCAAGATATATTACAATTCATAAGGTGGACATTTTACTGAGGTTTAATGTTGACTAGAAGGGAAAATGCCTAATTAAAAAAATACCACTAAATTTTAACCAAGTTATATGGCTGGTGGGTGTGCTTGGACCTGTAAAAGCAGTGGGTCTGGCTCTAAGCCTCTGTAAACCCTTTATTGTTCTGTGAGGATCTTAAAGGTTGGGCTTTCAGCGCAGATATTTGTTATATAATGTTAAGTTTGAACAAAGTGGTATGGTTCTAATGAAGTTTACTCTGTAAGAGCACAGAGAACATTATGTGAGCAGATAACTAGAATGACTTTGTCCAAAGCTACTCTGAGATACAGTATTCACCAATGCTTACTCTGATTTACAAAAGCAGTGAATTCATCCTGAAAGCTAAAATGGGCCCGTGGTTGAAACTTGACAAAGGCTCTGCCTTGGTGCTGTGAGCCCTCAGCAGCTCTCCACAGCTGGACAGAGAAGGCACTGGGGGGTTGGGAGGAGCCTGGGAGGGTGAGGCAGGAGGAGTGTTCCTAAGAAGCCCTCAGTGCTCTCAGCCGCCAGTTCCTGGAGTCTGCCTGACAGGTACAGGAAACCTGGCTTCCTTCAATCTCTCTTGCTTGCCTTTCCTCATCTTTCGCTGGCCAGGAAGCTGAGTGTCTGTAGGGCGGGATGTGCCCACAGGTCCAGCGCTCGCAGGAGCAGCTTGGGGGCCAGGAGGCGCCCTGAGGCCAACACACAGTGGGGGTGGCTCCAGGGCCATTCTCTAACAGATGATATGGAGATGACTGGAATCTCAAAGCACCTAGAACACTGCTTTAGACACTCCACCTGCCTCAATGCATAATCTAGGCTTTCTGTAGTATTATTGTTTTACCTTTGACAAAACAGGCCAAGTCATCCTAATGTAGCTTTTAATTTTAAAAGTGACTGAAATGTGGTGGAGGCAGTGTCCCCAACAGGACAAATGAAGCTTGAAGTCGGGTCTCCATCACATGGAAACCACTTGACAGGATGCGAAGACTAGATTCCTAGGCCTCACCCAGCCCCACTGAGTCCAAGCCTGCAAATGCTCAGAAGAGTCTCATGCATAGTTCCTGGCTGTGTTGGAGCGAGGCAGGTAACAGCACATCTGCACCTTCCACGCTCTGCTACATGAAGCAAGTCTCTAGCTCCTGCAGGGGCTTCTGTGTTCCATAATACATTGTATTTGAGAAAAATCAACCATATCATCATAAAAAAAAAAAAAAAGAATTAATCAAAATGGACATAACCTCCCCTAAAATGGAGAAATGAAGCCAAATATTCCCAGTAGGAATCATGGAAATGTCCACTCTAGAATGCATAAGAGCTCTGGTTAAGCAGATGGCCAGCAGCAGCAATCACGGTGTCCTGTTGTAGATGGCCAAGCCAGTGCCCGCAGTCCTGTGGTCCTTACACGGCAGACAGCGGCTGCTGGGGCTGCTGATGCTTGGGCGGGGCGAGTGCCAGGAGGGCCTGCACCGTCACTGCAACCTGGCCCAAACCTTTCTCTTCTAAAATGTGGAGAGGCAAGCACAATTGCTCCTACAGTGGGACAATGTGACATAAAAACAAAAAATATATATAAAATAAACATCACAGAACCAAAAGGAAGAAAGAAGCACTTTCCCCCCAGTATCACTAAATGAGATGAAAAGACAATACTTGGGGAAGCTAACCTGTTAGTATGATTTAGACATAGCTTGTCTGATACTGTCACTTTATTAACACAACTAAAGTACATACAGATCATTTTGAAAATTCAAAACCTGACAAGTATCATACATCTACATATGCAGCAGAGAAAGAATTGGATAATGTAGAGTGAAGCAAAAATATCCTATAATTTTTTTTTTTTTAATGCAGTTCAAGCTGTCCTTGAACTCATTGCAGAGCCCAGGCTGGCTGGGAACTCTTTTTGTTTGAAAGATTTTTAAAATTTATTTCTCTTTCTCTTAAACCTCATTTATTTGCTTGTGTTATGGCTGGCTCAGCCTGTCCTGGGGTGGGGGTTCACAGCATGTGATGCCAGGGATTGAGGAGCGGTTGCAGCACTGGCCTTAAGTTTCCTCCACAGGCGCTTTAGACCACTGAGCCATCTCGCTGGCCCTGGGAACTTTTGATGATCCTCCTACCTCAGCCTCCAGAGTGTTGGGATTACAGGTGTGTGCCACCATCCCCAGCTAATGTCTTTATTTTTGATAAATAAAAAAAATAAATGCACGTCTGAAAAACAGTCTGGAGGAAAACACTCTTTTAAGCTACCAGGATAACTCCAGTGTGCAACTCTAACATTTGAGGAGGATGCTTTGGCAGATACACACCATAGGAATATGGGACGGGTTCATGACAATGCTAGAATTTTATGAGAGGAAAAGTCCTCTGCCTGCCTCTCCACCTGGTTCTGAAAATCTGGTTTTTAGGTTGAGCAGGGATCACTGGAGGAACCTAGGTGTATCTGAGCTTCTGAGATTTAGACATATTTGAGAAAGTTTCATCAATATTGGGTAATTCCTGGAAGATCCAGTCTGAATTAAATATATAAAGTACAAAATTAAAAAGAAAGTGTATCTATATTTGAAAAAGTACAGTATTTCAAATTCTGGAATTTGATGAATTAAATTATGCTGGAGAACTATTACGTTAGCTTAGTAATAACTTCTTTATGTGTGTGATTTTTTTTTAAGCCAGGGTCTTACTATGTAGTTCAGGCTGACTGTGAGCTCACTTTGTAGCCCAGGCTGATCTTGAACTCATAAGGATCCTCCTGCCTCAGCCTCCCAACTGCACTGCAGGCGTGCGCCACCATGCCCATCTTAAGCTTACTAACAACTTAACCACCAATATGTCAGAAGTTTTACATTTAAGAAGTTAAAGCTGGGCATGGTGGCGCACGCCTGTAATCCCAGCACTTGGTAGACTAAGGCAGGAGGACTGGTGTGAGTTCGAGACCAGCCTGGACTACAAAAGTGAGCTCAAGGTCAGCCTGAACTGCACAACAAGACCCTGTCTCAAAAAGACAAAAAAAAAAAAAAAAAAAAAAAAAAAAAAAAAAAAAAAAAAAAAAAAAAAAAAAAAAAAGAAATGTTT
>PVJA010045872.1:0-15434 GCA_004027025.1 Myocastor coypus | reverse complement strand
AAGAAAAAGAAAGAAAAAAAAAAAGTAACGTTGATTTAAAAGGGTTAATGTTTAACTGTTTGATCTATCTTATATACCTATATGTATTAATCTAAACTTATCTGATGATGAAAATATGTAATATAACCATTGTTAAATTTAAACAATAAAAATATTAAATTTTTTTTTTAAAAAGAGTGTTAGGTTATTTTAAGTTAAATGTTCCCCTTCATATAAAGCCGATATATAACATTTTACATCAATTACAAAATGAGGATCAGTGCTACCAAATTCCCCTTCTTTCTTTGTAAGGGGAGCTGATTTTGTTCAAAACACACCTGTGTACACCACTGCCATTTAAGGATATGCTTAAAGAAAGCATGTCCATTTTCATGAGTAGGCAAACTCATGAAAGGTCTCACATATTGTAATTTTTCTTTCTGGTGTTTCACAAACAGGCATTTAATCCATGAGGTTAAGTCTTCCAAGAAGTTTCTGGGCAAAGTTTCCATTGTTACCTAACTAAAAGAAGAAAAAAATGTCTTCTTTCTCTAGAATTGTTGTTCTACTGTCACCTCATTAATCTGAGTAGATGGTCCATCAGTGACAAAAGAAGAACATAGGAATATTTGGAGCCTACACTACTATCACCAAATCAGCCCTTTAAGTTCATCTGCAACCTGTAATAGTGAGTTAAATCCTCTTATCTGAAACTAGTTTGGTTCAGGGTATTAGTAACTGCGTTCAAGAGCACTCTGATTTAATGTTTTTGGGATGGTGCTTGGGATTGATCCCAGGACCTTGTACACAGAAGGCAATAATTCTACCACTGAGCCACATCCCCAGCCCAAGCACATTATTTGGAAACAAATGAATCATAGAACAAGAATTAAGATGACAGTAACTGCCCACACAGGAGAACTTGTCAACTGCCATGCATCTCACATGCATCACAAATGTTTCAGGTGTGCCAAGATCCCTCAAAGACTTCAGGACCCAAAGCAGTCTCTCTCATTTTGTCCATAAAGGCCTTGCCATGGAAAGTTCTGGAAAGACTGCTCACTCTATACAGTAGGACTGGGAAGCAGGAGGGTATGGTGAGTATAGCTAGATTTCACCGTAAGCTTTTCACTATGTAATACAATTTTTCTACTCTATGCACATTAAAAATGAAACACAAGAAGACTAAAGAGGGGCTGGGGAGATAGCTCTGTGGCACAAGTACCTGCCTGGCAAGTACAAGGTTACGAGTTCAAACCCCAGTTCCACCAAAAAAAAGAAGCCTAAAGATCTACAAAAGTCATTAAAAGTAACATAAAGAAAAAACCTAACAAAACTGTATTTCAGAAACTATAGATGACTTGGCAGAACTAATTGCAAAGTGGTAGGAGGAGGACATCGCAGGACGCATGAAACCGTATAGCTCTTGACATAACTATCCAATCATGAAAAACAAACATACGAGACCACGTTTTACTGTGCGGTCACATAATCTCTCCCTCTCTCTGTCTCTCTCTGTCTCTCTCTCTTTCTCTCTCTCTCTCTCTCTCTCTCTCTCTCTCTCTCTCTCTCTCTCTCTCTCTCTCTCTCTCTCTCTCTCTCTCTCTCTCTGGGGTTGGTAAACTTTCTTTATATTTCCAAGCAACTCAAACTGGCATGCTCAGTAAAAATACAAGAAATCCTTCATTCAGCTATGCACTATAGGTTAAGCATCGTGTACATGGTCTCTGCTGTCATGAAGTTATACTAATCCTTGCTGAACAAACTATGGTCCACAGAAGCAATATGAAATAAAAACTAAGACAGAAGGCTAAAGCCTATACCAAATGCTATCTTATCAGCTCTTCTAAGAATCCATTTCTTCACCATAGGTTACAAGAAAACAGCACCTGAGTTATAATGTATGTTTAGGTTTATAAACAATGAAGAGCTTGTTTAATAAAGGCTGTGGAAAGGGCTTCTACATGTCAATGTGAGTTGTGACACTGCAAGAAAGTCATATTCTCCAAGTTTATTTCCTTTATACCATCTCAAGATCAAGTAGTATACAGAGCACATTCCTAGCAGTGGAACTAAAGTCCTCATTACTTCAGCCTCTTAATTTTTGTACTATGAAGCACCTACTCTGCAAACCTCTACAGCCATAAAGACTATTAGGACTAATACACTTCAATCTCATCTGCTAGAAATTGACCATCTTTAGAAAAGGACTAACAATTCCAGTACCTAGAAAAACACAGTATATAGTAATACTGAAACAGCTTCCTCAAAGAAATAATGCATTGATTCTCCATTACTCTTATAGCCAGTCAGCCAACATTTAAGGAATCCTCTATGTATTTTCCAGTATATGAGGCACTGAAGAAACAGCAACAAATGAAATGCAAGACACTGCTCTCAACCAGCCTGGTTTAAAGAAAACAGAAACAAACCAATAAACCTAACAGCTATGAAAGCTAATCTGAATAGAAGAGTCATCGTGTCAAAGAGGAGGGAAGGCTTCCCTGAACATAGAACATTTCAGACCTACAAATGAGGATTTAAAGGGCAAAATCCTAAGCACTTCGTAAGTGCTACTGTACTAACTGTACTAAACTCTTCAAAACTATAAATAATAGAAAAAGTATTATCCTTATTTACAGATAGAAAACCTAAGGCTCAGGAATATTAGATAGCTAGGAAAGACAAAGTTAGGACTCAAAGCCAGACACAGAATGTACTTTTTCCCACCACATACTAGTGTTTGTGACAGACTCTAAGGAATGTCTCATGACCCATTCATCTAATGCCCATGATTTTGTGCAGACCCTTCTTGTGAATGTAGGGAGGACCTCTGGTTTTTTTTTTTTTTTTTTTTTTTTTAATGTATTTGGTTGTTGGAGGCTTTCACTACAGACCTCAGATTTGTAGTGATTGATGCTCCTGCTTTCACCCTCCTGGACTCTGGCCAGCTCACTCACCAGAGCTGTCAGAGCATGTGATGTCAGAGACTGGGGATCAAACCAAGGTCCCTGCACTTGCCTAAACAGGTGCTTTAGTCTGCTAAGCTATCTTGCTGGCCCCTCTGCCTTGCTTTTGACCAAGAGAATACAGAGATGTCATTTACACGGATATAGGCAGAAGACTACAAACCTACACTACTAAGTGATTCTCCTTGGGAGGCTCTGAGAAAGTTAACTGGCCTTTGAAAAAACCATGGGGCAAGGAACTCAAGACAGGTAGGTCCTGGTTGGCAGCAAGAAAACTCAAGTCCACAGTCTGATAGTGCATAGAGAACAAAATACCATCCTGTCAACAGCCACATTACCTTGGAAGAGATCCTCAGATAAGACCACACGCCACGGTAAATATTTTTACAGCCTTCTAAGACTAAAGGAAAAAAACCTAGCTCATGTGCCCTCACCAGACCCACTGAAGCTGAGAAAATAAATGGATGGGTTCTGAGCTGCTAACTTTGTGGTGTTACTGTTCTACAGAGAAAAAAACATGCTGTTGAGCAATCCATCATACTCTGCTGCTTTGCTAGAAGTTATTTTCAACTACTCCACCTATATAGGAACTCAACTTGAGGCTATGATCATAATCAAATCTTTCACAAAACTCATATAGAAAGATGTCAGCATTTATCATAATCCAGCCCTGCATTTATAGTAACCATTTTAACAAGCATGTTTACTAATTCCATAGCTCTATCAACTGAGTTTTCTTTGTATACAAGTTTTTGCCTAGCCATTCTCCAATCTGCCATGAATATACCTGGTGTATTTTTCATTGGACACAATTTCTACTCCCCTGATCCACCTCTTTTGATACTATCCATATTTGTGCCTTTCTTTTTTTGAACCAGGAATCAAACTGGGGACCTCTTGATTGCTAGGTAGGCACACCTCCAGGGCTGTGCCTAACTTTCTAAGTAAAAAATAATTTGGATAGCCTTGGTTTTTAACTCTAACAACTGTGTCAGTTCCAGATTTGTTTCGGTTGATTGACTTTCTATGAGTCCTATCAACCTGCTTTTATATATACATACATATATACATAATGATCTTTAATTTGATGTTGAGTATTTTACATAACTTGTGGGATCGATTAATTTCTTTTTTCCCTAAGTCTGTCTGTGTCTCTGTCTCTGTGTCTGTCTCTCTGTCTCTCTGTCTCTCTGTCTCTCTCTCTCTCTCTCTCTCTCTCTCTCTCTCTCTCTCTCTCTTTTTTACTAGGACCTCCCAGTCAGCTTTCCTGTTGCTGAAACACAATACTCAACACACATAATTTAAAGAGTTTAATTTAACTCATGACCAGGGGATTCAGGATATGGTGGGCTGGCTCCAATGCAGAGACATGGTAGAAGGGTGTGCACAGCAAAACTGCTAAGTTCATAGAAGCTGAAGCAGGGAAGCAGTGCAGAGCAACAGCACCAGAGAGGAAGGAGGTAGGGACCGTTTATAATATCCAAAGCCAGTCCTCTGCAGCCACCCAGATAATATAAAGTGTCCCTGTCCCCTTCCGCTGGTGCTATTGCTCTGCTCTGCTTCCACAACAGGGAGACCCTGCCTCTAAAAACAAACAAAAAAAGCTACTGCTTCTATCTCCCTGACACTTAAATTCACCCAAAACACATTATCTTACACATCTTTTAAAAACAGAACTCCCAAACACACACATACATATCATTCACTACATTGTCATCACACCTTTGTTGTTTTATAGCACTGATTAATTTCTGTAATTATGTTATTTACTTTCTTGTTTATTCTGTATCTTAACAATATGAGCTCTAGTCTATCTTGTCACTCCTGTACCCCCACACCTAGAACGTATTCTGATTTAGAAATGAGATTTAAATTCAACAAATTAAATCAATATGCAAATAAGTATTTCACTTAATACATACTCTTCTCATTAGCAAATTTTATCTAGATCCAGGTAAGCCTGACCCTGGAGAGTTCCTTAGAATTGTTTATTATCTTAATTAGCATCATCTAAGTAAAGGTTCTAGCTGCAAACAAAAGAAACATAGACTGTGTTTAGACTGAAAAGAAAGTTCTCAAAGGCTATCAGACAATTCACAATTCCATGAGGGGACAGGCTAGAAGGTTAGGGTTAAGAACATCCAAAACTCAAACCACATATTTGGAATACGACAAAGACAGCATAAAATTCAATCACTGAGATTTATACTGTTACCACTGAGACCAGGAATCAAATGTTGCAACTGGAATCTCTGCCACTTTGCCTCTGGAGAAACAGATAGGGTTTCCACTCCCTATGCCATAGAATACCAAGTTAAAAATGCCTACTTCAAGCCGGGCATGGTGGTGCACACCTGTAATCCCAGCACTCAGGAGGCTGAAGCAGGAGGATCAGTGCAAGTTCGAAACCAGCCTGGGCTACAAAAAGTGAGCTCAAGGCCAGCCTGAACTGCACAGTGAGACCCTGTCTCAAAAAGACAAAAAAAAAAAAAAAAAAGCCTACTTCCTTCTGAAGTAGGAGTCTCCAAGTCACAGGTCTGCACCCAAACAGCAAGACAAAAAAGCAAATTGGTCAAATGACTTTCATGAGGGAAGATCTCTACCTCCCAGCAAGACTCCTAGTCTTCTCTAAACACAGAAAGCCGCTAGACTTTTATCATCCAAAAGCTTGATAAGTGCAGAAGCCATCAATCCCAGCACACAAAAATTTTACCTATTTCTTCAAAGTTACAGAAATTGTTTCTCTTTTCTAAGTTTTTAACTCATGGGCAATTAACTGTTCACTAGCTTTTTATTATCTGGAGGCAGCATATGCAAGTTACTATGATTATACTACAGCGAATTTACTTCCCTTGTATCTTACTTTTCTACCTTATAAAAGAGAAAATAGGGGCTGGGGAGATAGCTCCATGGCACAAGTGCCTGACTGGAAAGTGCAAGGTCATGAGTTTGAACCCCGGTCCTGGGAAAAAAAAAAAAAAAAAGAATAAATAAATAAATAAATAAAGTAAGTAAGTCATTGTGTACAAGAGAAAATACCAGGGCTAGGGAGATAGCCTGGCAGTCTAAGTGCCTGCTTGGCAAGCAACAAGGATCCCTGGTACCACATGTCCTGCCAGCCATTAAATCCCAGGGCTGGGGAGGCTGACAGCAGGATCACTACAAGCCCAAGGTGTGTAGTGAGACCAAATATCAAATAAGTAAATAAATAGTTTTAAAAAGAAAATACCTACCTTTGCAGGACTGCTAAATTTATTAAAATAATAAACGCGTACAGCAGCTGGCCTAATAGCACCTATAGTTATTGTAAAATAGTAGCTTATTTTTTTTTTTTTTTTTTTTTTTTTTGAGACAGGGTCTCATTATGCAGTTCAGGCTGGCCTTGAGCTCACTTTGGTAGCCCAGGCTGGTCTCGAACTCATACCGATCCTCCTGCCTCAGCCTCCCGAGTGCTGGGATTACAGGCATGCGCCACCACGCCCGGCAGTAGCTTATTTTTAAAAGACAAACAGATTTACATAGACACACCTTTTAAAAATCTGCCAACACTAGGCATAGTGGTGGGCTTCTGTAATTCCAACACTTGAAAGGCTGAGGCAGGTGGATGGTTTGGAGTTCAACCAGCAAGGTGTACAAAGTGAGCTCAAGAGACCAGCAAGATGGCTCAGCAGTCTAAAGTGCCTGCTTAAGCAAGCCTAGGCAGCTTAGGCAACCAAAGGGACCATGGTTCAATCCCCAGCACCACCTGCTGCACCAGCCCCACCCCCCCAGGGCAGGCTGAGCCAGCCAGAAAAAAAAAAAGTGAGCTCAAGGCCAGCCTGAACTGCACAGCAAGACCTAGTCTCAAAAACCTTCTAACAAGCTTAGTCTTTTTTTTTTTTTTTTTTTTTTGGGCAAGACCAGAGTTCGAACTCATGACCTTGCACTTGCCAGGCAGGCACTTGTGCCATGGAGCTATCTCCCCAGTCCCTAAATCTTAAGTTGTTTATCTTACCTGTGTATTGATGCAGGTACTGCCTGAACCCCATGTTGCCAGAGAAAGCAATAAGCAGCTTACAGCACTCTAAAATGTTACCATCAAAACAAATTGCAAGAATGAATGAATGAATAAACCCTTAATCTAAACCACAAGCCTAATGAGATAGGAGGATCACCATATAGCCAGTCCAAGCTGCATAGTGAAACCTTGTTTTAAAAAATAATAATAGGGGCCAGGGAGATAGCTCAGAGGCACAAGTGCCTGCCTGGCAAAATGCAAGGTCCTGAGTTTGATCCCTGGTTCTGCAAAAAAAAAAATAATAATAAAATAAAATAAAATAAAAAATAATAATAAAGATTAATAGTGTCATAACCTTAACTATGATTGTAAAGCATTTTTTTCTTTAAAAGTAATTACTTTCTGAAAACCTGTCCATCCAATAAACTTTTCCTCAATCATTCTTGTTGTATCATCCAAACTTTAATAATGGTTAAAGGCAAAAAGCACCCAAACTACTTTTTCTGGTCATTTTTTGAATGAAATCAAAGTTTGAGCTTATTTTATATATGCTAAATATGTATCTGAGTCATTACAAACCCTGGATTACATTCCAGTTATAACTGTTCAATGACCTTCACTGTGTTGATTAGGAACAATAAAGAATATTCAAGCTAAACTCTCTGTAATTTAAATGGATTCTGATGACAGCTAAAAGCCGGACGTGGTGGCTCACGCCTGTAATCCCAGCACTCGGGAGGCTGAGGCAGGAGGATTGGTGCGAGTTCGAGACCAGCCTGGGCTACAAAAGTGAGCTCAGGACCAGCCTCAACTGCATAGCGAGACCCTGTCTCAAAAAGACAAAAAAAAAAAAAATTAAAAAGCCTAATCTTTTCCTTTTTCCTCCAGACTCGTATTCCCTGCTCAGCTCTTCCTCACAAGCACATATCCTCCAGCTGTAGTTCTTTGGTCCTCCTCACCAACTAGTAAAGATCAAAAATGAAACCCACAGATTTACTCAGCAAGTGTTTATGTGCCAAGCACCTCATAACCCCCCTTCCATCTTAACCCTACTCAAGAGACTAAAGATCCCCCCTCTAATATAATTTCCACAAAGAATGAAGTGAAGTGGTAGCCTTTGCTTTAGCATTGATTTCCAGGCCCATTTCTGTGTTTGGCACTAGATGCTCAATAAATAAGGAGTTCTCTCACTCCACAAAATACATGCTTCCCAAATAATTTTCCAATTAGGATTTATATTAAAAAAAACTAAACAATATGCAAGTTTTAAGGAAAATATGAAAACACTCAGAATAAATATGTTCATTCACTCAAAACTACATTTTCCAAACCATAAATTACTGTCCAACTTTTTCCTTCCAATATTCATAGCTCTAAATACTGCCTTCCCCAGCCACCTAATTTTAAGGTTCACCCTCAACAGTACTATGAACTATTTCTACCTGTCCTAACAGGAGGGCTTAACTCAACCATATTTAGTATCTTTCACCAGTCTAATGCCAAACCTTAATGTTCTGTCTCTCCCTCACACTACCTCAACCTCTCTTTTTGAGATGGGCTCTCTTTCTGAGTTGTTAATACCCAGGCTGATCTCAAATTTTTGGACTCAAGTGATCCTTCCCAAGTAGCTGAGACTACAAGGCAAAAACCACAGCTTAATTCCTTCCTTCTTAGAATTCAAAAATATTCAGTTGGTTCCATGGAAAATTAAAGTATAATTAAGAATTTTCAAGGTGTTCTCATGAGCCTTCTACTTTTCACTTATTTCTTCATCTCCCAAAACAACCCCCTTGCAGTTCCACCTCCCATAAACCACCAATTCTCAGTCTCCTGCTGAAAAAGTCCTCTCACTGTCTGCAACTATTTCCACAGCTATCTGCTGAGCCTGCTTCTCCCCACCCACTGCACACATCTGTCATTCTCCAAATTCACCCTCCATGTTCCTCACCACCCAGGCTGCCACATCACAGTCTCTGCACACTGTCAAATACTCATACTATTCCATAAAAAGTCTGGCAACTCTTTGGTTCTACCTCCTCTCCAGCCCCCAAACTACCTTACCTCCCAGAGTTCTGCTAGTTCTTTTCATGGCAATATCTCTAAGATTAGCAGCCATCATCTTGCCTGTCATTTTTATTTTTGCCCAGTATACACACAGCAGTTAACCAAAGCTCACTCGCTCCTGCAGTCAAAAGCTATGACCATAATTCACATATCTTTAGAAGACATGCAAACATTTACTCAATTAAAAAAAAAAAAAAAATTCAAGGGCAAGCAAGATAGTTCAGTGGACTAAAGTGCCTGCTTAGGCAAGCTTAGGCAAATGCAAGGACCACTGTTTGATCTTGGTACCAGATGCCAGTCCCACCCCAGGGCACACTGAGCCAGCCAGAGTCTAGGCATAGTGGTGCATGCCTATAATCCCAGCTCTCATAAAGCTGAAAACAGGAGGATCACTATGAGTCCAAGCTGCATAGTGAGACCCTGTAACAACTAAATACATTAAATAAACACATTTTTTTAAAAATCAAGAATTCTTTTCCTAATAGGCATATACACATTATTAAAACATCAGTTATTCACTCAACAAAAACTAAAAAATATTTTAGTTACACATGACAAATATTGTATAGTTATTTAAAATGAGGCCTATAATACAACTTATGATGATCAGTCATAATTAAAAATGCAAATCTAGGCCGGGCGTGGTGGCTCACACCTGTAATCCCAGCACTCGGGAGGCTGAGGCAGGAGGATCGGTGTGAGTTCGAGACCAGCCTGGGCTACAAAAGTGAGCTCAAGGCCAGCCTCAACTGCATAGCGAGACCCTGTCTCAAAAAGGCAAAAATAAATAAATAAATAAATAAAAATAAAATAAAAATGCAAATCTAACATCATTATTCACCTATCACACAGATTTAAAGTCTTGAGAATGTGTATGAGAATTTGCTAAATGCATTGTCAGACAGTAGTAATAAAAGTACAGACTGGTACTAAGTTATGTTTTGGAAGACAATTTAAAATACAACGGCCGGGGCTGGGGATTTGGCTCAGCGGTAGAATGCTTGCCTATCGAGCTGGAAGCCCTGGGTTCGGTCCTCGGCACCAAAAAAAGAATAAAGCCTCCTGTAAAAAACAGTTCCACCAAAAAAATCAATAAAATGACAAAAGACCAAAAACAAACGAGGTAAAATACAACTGCCTGTTGCAGACAGCTGGAAAGAAGATACAAAGAAAAAGGAATGTCCCATGGCTAATATTCACAAACACATAGCTTCTTACACAAGAAAGTATGCTGTAGCACTGTTTAAAAACAAAAATATGAAGGCAATTTAAATACCCATTAATGGGCATTAAATAAGGTACATCCATAAAATGAAACAATTCCCAACCATTAAAAATGACAGAGAACCTCTAAGTCAACTACTGGGGGGGAGGGAGGTTATTTCTACGATCAAACAAGAAACTTAAGCTACAAAACTGTATTTACAAATCTGATTTGGTTTTTAAGTGCCTAGAGTGTATATGTAACACATTCAATACCTATACACTTAAAATACAAACAAAAAAAACGGGGCCATACAATCACAGGTCTGTCACAATGCATATTCAGGGTATTATGCATATAATGACATATACATGGCAAGGAACACTTCTGGTAGTAAACACTGAATAGTTATTACTTCCTTATAGAGCATGAGATGGGGGATGATCTCATACTATAACATAGGGCTTGATTTCAAATTCTTAAAAAAGCCAAGCATGGTAGTACATACCTATAATCCCCACATTTATGAAGTTAAAGCTGGAAGACTGCTAAGAACTTGAGATCAGTCTGGGTTACAAAGTGAGTTCAAGACCAATGGGAACAAAAAAATGAGACTGTCAGAAAAGGGGTAGGGGAATATTACTTTTCAAACCTCAAATTTCCTAGGTGGCCAGAACTGTGCCTTACAAGCTTGATTTGCTTCATCAAACAGGAGCCCTAAGTAAATGATAAAATTCTTATTTAGAAAAAAAAAAAAAAAAAAAAGGACTCTCCAGGGAGTACAATTGTGAGTTTAATTCTTGGCACCTTAAAAAAAAAAAAGTGGGGGAGGATACTTCTCTAGTCCAGTAGTTAAGCTCAATTGACTCCTCAGAGAATCATCTTCAATGCCATTACCAGCATTTCCTGTGATGAAAGCCATCAAGAGGCAGCTAATGCTACCAACTTAGTCACTAGACAAGCTTTCACATAACCTTTGTATACCTATCACAAGGGGGCAGTTCTCAAACACACCCTTCATTTCCTCAGCAAAGGACACAATGTGTCCCCTCCCCTTTCTCAAAAAGCTTTTAGAGGCAGGGTGTGGTGGTACACACCTGTAATCCCAGAACTTGAGAGGCTGAGGCAGGAGGATCGGTGTGAGTCTGAGACCAGCCTGGGCTACAAAAGTGAGCCCAAGACAAGCCTGAACTGCATAGCAAGACCCTATCTCATAAAGACAAAAAAAAAAAAAAAGCTTTTAGAACAGGTGCTAATTTGAGTTTTAAAATGACAACCAACTAACTAATTGACATAGTGTTAATCTGATAAGAGGTAAGGAATATTCCTCTTCTAATAGTTTCTTTTTAAATCTGGGGATCTAGATTGTAATCTAAAGAAATGAACGCTTAACAATGAAAATTACAATGAATAGATGAAAAATAATATTAATTTGAGGACAGACTTTTTTTTTTTTCTTGTTTCAGAACTTTTGTTTGTTGATTTATTTATTTTTATGGCCGGCTCAGCCTGCCCTGAGGGCAGGGCTGGCACAGCATGTGGTGCCAGGGATCGAACCGTGGTCCCTGCAGCTGCCCAAGTTTTCCTAAGGAGGCGCTTTAGACCACTGAGCCATCCTGCCGGGCCTGAGGACAGACTTTCTTCTAATGTCAAATTCCTATATACCTACCTTTAAAGCTGTCAACTGCAGTGTCAACAATACTTTTTTTAAAATGTCAACTTCTTACCACCACATCCAGTCTCACTAGGCTGTCTCAGCATGCCCTGGGGGCAGGGCCAGCACATCACACTCTGCCTAAGCAGGTGCTTTAGTCAGCTGAGCTATCTGGCTGGCCCTTAAATATCAATTTATTACGTATATATGCTGTAAGTACATAAGTATATATACTAAGCATATAGCAAGAATAAGCTGGCCTAGGATCAGTTTTAGTTTTCTTGACTCTTGTTTGTTTTGTTCTGTTGTTTTCTACAGAAGTAGGAATAGAGTACAAGGTAGTGGGGGGGGGGGTTGGGGTTTTTTTGTTGTTTGTTTTTTGTTTTTTTTGGTTTTTTTTGCGGAACCAGGGATCAAACTGAGGACTTTGTACTTGCCAGACAGGCATCTGTGCTTCTGAGCTATCTCCCCAGCCCCAATGTGTTGATATTTTATAGGGGTAGCTGTCATTCTAAAATATCTTGCTGTTTCATGTACAAGTTCATTCTTAGTGAATTGATACCTCCTTTAATGTCTGAAGTTTTAACTGTATTGGAAAAGTTTTCTCAGTTGGTAAAATGAATAAAGGTGAGGGGCTGGGGAGATAGCTCAGTAGAATAAGTGCTTGTCTGGCAAGTGCAAGGACCTGAGTTCAATCCCCAGTTCTACAAAAAAAAAAAAAAAAGTGAGAAGTTGACAGTTTTAAATAAGGTACTGTTGACACTGCAGTTGACAGCTTTGAGGTAGGTAGGTAGATAGGTATGTGACATTAGAAGAAAGAATGTCTCCAAATTAATATTACCTTTTATCTAGTTCAAGGGGCTGGGAGATAGCTCAGTACAATAAGCACTTGCCTGGCAAATGCAAGGGCTTGAGTTCAATCCTTAGTGGGGGGGGGGGCCTTCCTATTGGGTAATCTCATTGCTGGGATTACTGCTGCTATATCCTCTTATGTTTACAAGGCACTGTATACGTTTACAAAGACTTCATTAAAACCCACAAAAACTAAAAAAGACAGCTCCCATTTCACTTTCTCAAAATCCTGGGCAAGACAACCGCTGCTATCTACATTTGGCCCCAACATATAGAACACAAAGAAGTTATTTGGCTCAAGACTGAACTCGGGCTGGACCCCCCACAGCCACACACACAGCTTCCTCCACTGTGTACATATGTTATGTGTGAGGCACTGGAGATCAATGTGATCAACACTTTACTGTCCAGATGAATCTTAAGATCTAAAGAAAAGGAAAGACACACATTACGTGAGCAACTCAATAAATCAACAAGCTAAAAATGATGCACCTATCCATAGCAAGGACTGTGAAAGAAAAGCAGAACAAGGCCAAGGAAGCTTAATGGTCTAGGACTTAGGAATAGCCTCTCTGAGTCAGGGTTCAGGTTAAGAACTAAGGGTATGAATGAAAAGGAGAAGCTGAGGGAGAAAGGGAAGAAGAAAGTCCCACAGAAATGCACATACATCTTCACAGAATCCTATGGTAACCACCATCAACCAAATTTTACAAATTAGGTACTGATGCTGAGGACATCATCATGCGTGAAGTAACACTGACTACTGAGTCCACCTGTACCTGACTCTAAGACCAGTGGGTAGCTGATCTCAGTGTCTTGCTGCCTCATCCTCCTCTTGCACCTGGGTAAACAGCAGACTTGGAAAAGATGTCACAATTTGAGCACTTTTTTTACCTAAATACATGCCAAGCAAGATGCAAGCCATAACCACAAATGTCCATTAATTTTTTAAATAAAAATTATTTATATTGAAAAAGCTTATTTGCATTGAAAACATTATACACTTAGAAAAAATAAGTTTATTTAATGAACAGGAATGTTATTTAAGACAGAGTTGCCAGGCATGGGGGCCCACATCTGTAATCTCAGCACTTGGGAGGCTGAGCCAAGTGGATCCACAGGAGTTGAAGGCCAGCCTAAACAACACAGTAAGACCTTTTGTCAGAAAAACAAGACTAAATCTTTTTTAAAAAAAAAATAAGGTAGCTGGGAGTGGTGGCGCATGCCTGTAATCCCAGCACTCAGGAGGCTGAGGCAGGAGGATCATTGTGAGTTCAAGACCAGCCTGGGCTACAAAAGTGAGCTCAAGGCCAGCCTGAACTGCATAGTGAGACCCTGTCTCAAAAAGAAAAAAAAAAATAATAATAATCGTAATAAGGTGATGCTTAAAGCCATTTTCATGGAAAGATGAAACTCAACAAGGTTCAACTATAGCCACTTTTGTTTATCTGTTCCTTGGTCTTTTTAAAACAGGGTCTAAACTATGCAGCTCAGGTAGGCCTTGAACTCACTTTATAACCCAGGCTAGTCTTGAACTTGCACCAATCCTCTTTCCTCAGCCTCCCAAGAGCTGGGATTTATAGGTGTCCACCACCACACCTAGCAAAAGCCACATTTTACACACATTATATACCCCTCAAGCAAAATACATATGTAAAATGTCACACACAGTATGTGTGTGTCTCACAGTATATATCTTCCAAAACTGATACTAAGTACAAACTTTTAAAAATCACCTTTTATAAGATTGGGAACAAAGCTCTGATAGAATCCATTGCCAAAAACCAAAATAGTTCTGCCTCACTAAAAAAACATGCCTACACAATAGCGCATCATTTTAGATGTTCAACAGAAGGCAGTATCTCCAATTAAAAAAAAATTTAACTCCGGTTCTGCAAAAATTATAGTAATAATAATAATTTAACTCATGATATAGTTCTAGAAGATTTCAATAATTAACTTTTTTATTTTTATAATTAACTTTTTTAAAACACTTTGTTTTTAACATATTAAACATATTATGATATTGGACTATGCATACAACTATCTCTTAGTTCAGTGAGAATATTTATACCAATAGTGTTTAGAAAAGCTATCATGTCTACATTTTATACTCTGAACAACTACTATGAAGACCACAATATGCATTGTATTAATAACAGTGACTGTCCTACTCACATGCTCTGATACTGTCTCATGGTTATTTCCTATTAAAAGTAATAATAAAAAACATATATTATGTTTTTATTCTCAAATCATTTTGTTTTCATATACCACAAAAATGTAACTAAGGCTGTCTGTAGTCACCACACTAGGAAACAAGACTTGGCTTCAATTACCTAATATTAACCTCAAATTAATCATTTTAGTCATATGAATTGTAGATTTCACTTTCTTATACCCCAAGGTAAACTGTACAACCCTAGCTCAATGTTCTTGAATGACACAGACACGTTTATAAGAGAAGCCCAGGCAGCTGGGGAGATAGCTCAGTAGTCTAAGTATCTGCCTAGCCTAGCAAGATCAAAGACCTGGATTTGATCATCAGTACTACAAGTCATGTTGGCCCCAAGTCAAGCCCAGCAGAGCTGGGCCTAACTAGCCACCAAAACCAGGTGTGGTAGCACATACCTGTAATCCCAGTGGTGTGGAGGCTAACACAGGAGGTTCACTACAACTCCAAGCTGAATAGAGAGGCCCTGTACTGGAGGGAGA
>PVJA010045871.1:0-15417 GCA_004027025.1 Myocastor coypus | reverse complement strand
TTTTTTTTTTTTTTTTTTTTTTTTTTTTTTTGTCTTTTTGAGACAGGGTCTCACTGTACATTTCAGGCTGGCCTTGAGCTCACTTTTGTAGCCCAGGCTGGTCTCGAACTCGCACCGATCCTCCCGCCTCGAGTGCTGGGATTACAGGCTTGCGCCACCACACCCGGCTTGTTGATTTCTTTTTAAACAGCATTTGATTTCACTGATATTTTTCCTCCTTCTGATGAGTTTTTTCTTTTTTTAATTACTTTTTTTTAATGTATCAGTTATTTAAATAGGTTCTTAGTATGAAATTTAGAACACTAATTTGTGAGGATAAACTCCATTTGTCAGAGCAACAACAGATCACAGGTAGCCCCAGAGCTGAGGAACAGCTTTGTTTTTTTTTGTCTTTTTGAGACAGGGTCTCCTATGCAGTTGAGGCTGGCCTTGAGCTCACTTTTGTAGCCCAGGCTGGTCTCGAACTTGCACCGATCCTCCTGCCTCAGCCTCCCGAGTGCTGGGATTACAGGTGTGTGCCACCACGTCCGGCTAGCTTCTTCTTGAAGTAAGCATCAGTGAGGTGCTTGGGGATTTTCACTTTGCTGATAACAATTTTTGTAGAGGTGGCAATGACAAATTTCTGGTGTGTTATTCGTAGAGGAACACAATTTAGGCTAAGAGGCCCAGTCACAAGAAGCAAGACACTCCAACTGCTTCAGGAAGACCACTCTCTTGCCTCTGTGACCCCCAGTGAGGATGATCAAGGCAGTGCCAGGAGTAATGCTGGCTCAAAGTTTCCTCACGTGCTGACTGAAGGGTTTCTTGCCATGACTCAAGAGCTTTTGGGGCGCATTTTCAGTATGGTAGTATCTAGGCATTTTCCGAAGCTTAACCACCCGGGTACCCCCATTCTTGTCACCACTGACTGGCTTTGTGATGATAGCAAGAACTTTCTCCTTTTTCTTCTCTACCTTTGATTTGGCAGCTGTGTACTTTCTCCTGTAAAAAGCCTTCCTGGGATACATAGCAGATCAGGAGTATCTACCGATTCCTCTGACCAGGACAGGATTTCGGCTGCAGTGGGGCTGCCCCTTCTTGGCCTCAGGTTTCTTCTCTTTAGTGTCTGGCTTCTCAGTTTTTTCACCCGCCATCTTGCAAGATGGGAAAAAGCTTTAATTACTTTTAATAAGAGATAATATGAGAGAGTTTCCAAACATGTTACTAGTACATTCGCAATAATTGACACATTGCATTTTGTCCTCATAAAAGTTATACAGAGCACAGGGTCTATACCTGTGATAAATTTTGTAATCAATATTGGTAGAGAAAAAAATGTTTTTCTTTGAGCTAAGAGGAAGTAGGTATATGTATACATAATCCAATGTTTCATAATGGCAGTGGGTTACTGGTGAAACTGGCAATGTTGAAGGCTGTTGACTTAAGCCTCTTACAGCTCACCATACTAATCTAGCTCTGCGTTTTATGCCTTGTAATTAAGCTTTTCTGCTGGGTGATCGAGGGCAAGGTAAAGCAAGACCTGTCTAACAAAACTTTCATCATTTGTATTTTCCAAGGTCAAATCTCCTCAGGATTAACTTTGGAACCAAATACAGTGCTTTGTAGAACTGTTGTCAGTGTCAGCCATTGGGACAAGTCATGGCCATTGCTTGACCAGTTTATTCTCTGTGAAAGCCTGAGAGAATGTTTTCTCCCCACGTGACTCTCCCTAGGCACACTGTACTTCATTTATCCCTCTCCTCTGAGGTCCCATATCCTTGACCAGAAAATTTCGGAAACCACTGAGTTATAGAATGCTATAGCACAGGTTCTCTTATATCCTGAGTCCTCACTGACCTTGAAGGGCTAGGGCAAAATGATGGCTATCCTGGTAGCCCTTCTTTTCTCCAGTTTTTGGACTGTTAACTTAGATTCTCAACCCTCCAGCAGAGAAGCTTCATGATACTATTACTCTATAACATAGGTAATTGAGCTCAACATCACTGCCTTTCTGAATATCAAACATCTTAGACTTAGCTTGACATTGGTATTTTCCTTCAATCTAACAATACTCTATAGAATGTGATAAAAGCAGTTACACATTTTTACACAGAATGATGTTTTTATTGTTTGCCCATTACGTAGCTCATTAATTCGGTTTGGTTTTTGTTTGGTTTTGTTTTGTCTTGCCTTTTTTTGAGACAGGGTCTCGTTATGAAGTTCAGGCTGGCCTTGAGCTCACTTTCATAGCCCAGGCTGGTCTCAAACTCACACAGATCCTCCTGCATCAGCCTCCCAAGTGTTGGGATTACACGCATATGCCACCACGCCCGCTAGCTCATTAATTTATATGTTGCTACATGATGACTTTTTACCACTTGCTTGTGGTTCAGACCAGTAGGAATATATTATATGTTGTGCTTAATTTGATTATCTTTTCCAGACTTATTAAGGTAGAAGCTTAGATTGACTTTCGATCTTCTTTTACAATATTAAATGTACTTAAAGATTTAAATTTTCCACAGGTATTGTCCTGTCCTGATGTTTTCATTTTTATTTAGTTAAGATATTTTATCCTTTTTTTTCCTTAAACAGTTAAACATAGGATTATCATATGACTAGGAATTTACATTTCTAGAAAACAGACAAGAAAAATTAAAATACTGGGCTATACAAAAGACTTTTACATTGTTTGTAGCCATGTTAGTCATAATATTCAGTAAGTGGGAACAGCTCAAATGTCCAGAAACTGATGAGTACACACAGTGTGGCCCTAAGAGGCTCGTACGTGGAAGACACCACTTACTGTATAACCTCATACAAACTTCCAGGATAAGAAATCTTTGAGACAGAAAGTTGTAGCCTAATGCTCAGTGGTTAGTCTTTCTGAGTCTTGTTCTTTAGGTAAGAGCAAATGTGGGCATGGAATATTTCTGACGTGCTTAATCTGTTCTTAAAGAATAAATAGGAGATTGACTAGAAGTTTACCATAGTGTTCCTGTATACAGTTTAATCACCTCAGTGTTTAATTTGCTTGTCTGATAAGGTATTAAACTCTTCAGTCAGTGATACTGATTTGAATATTCCAGAGTTTACCTCCAGATTTTTTTTTTTTTTTTTTTTTAATGTCTTTTTGAGGCAGGATCTCACTATGCAGTTCAGGCTGGCCTTGAGCTTACTTTTGTGGCCCAGGCTGGTCTCAAACTCGCACTGATCCTCCTGCCTCAGCCTCCCAAGTGCTGGGATTACAGGTGTGCGCCACCATGCCCAGCTACCTTCAGATTTTTTTTAACCTTTTAGTTTTAGTGTTCACCTTTTTTGTGTGAATTAGAAATAGACAAAGTAAGGCTGAGGAGACAGCTCAGTGACATAATAAGTGCCTGCCTGGCATGCGCAAGGTCCTGAGGTCGATTCCCGTTACTGCAAAAAAAAAAAAAGAAAAGAAAAGAAATAGACAAAGTATATGTTATATCAAGATAATTTTAGATAATATAATATCATTAAATCACATATATCTTTATTTAAAAGTGTCTTGTGGAGCTTTTTGTAAAATTTAAATTAAAATTAATTTAAATTCTGCCACAAAAAGCAATGATATAGTTAGGAAATACCTTTAAAGGAATTCTTTTTCTTTTTAAATCCAATTTAGGATTCGTTGTCGGAATGCTGGACCTGTGGCAATAGCTGAGAAAAACATTGCCCAAGTTGCAGAAAAATTCCTATTAAGAGGTTATTGTCCAAATTGCAACCAAGTCTTTGTGGATGAAACCAGTATCCAAACTCACAAGCAGAATTCAGGACACAAAATCAGAGTCATTAACTCCGTTCAGGAAGCAGTCTTACTTTATTGCCATAGCAGTGAAGGGAATAAATCTCCTTCTGACTTGAATTTACTGTTAGATCAACCAAAACTTTCATTACTTAAGAGAGCTATGTCTGCTAAAGAATCTGGCTCTCAGGGTTGCGACATCATTGCAAAAAAGAAGATGAATTTAGAAGATAGCAGCCATGAAGGGACGCTTTTTGTCCAGAAGCAGAAGTCAGTAGTGAAAGCTTGGTTTTGTGAATGCAGTCAGCGGTTCCCAAGTGAAGATGCAGTAGAGAAGCACGTTTTCTTGGCAAACACAATGTGTTACAAATGTGTGGTCTGTGGAAAAGTCTGTGAAGATTCAGGGGTCATCCGTTTACATATGAGCCGGTTTCATGGAGGGGCACATTTAAATAACTTTCTTTTTTGGTGTCGGACATGCAGAAAAGAATTAAGTAAAAAAGATAGTATTATGGCACATATAACTGAATTTCATAATGGACACAGATATTTTTATGAGGTGGATGAGATGGAAGATGGAACTTTGCCATCATCTTCTGTATTAAGTAATTTGACTGCCACCAAACCTCCTTCAGCTGTTACAGTTGTTGATCATTTTCTGCCACACAGTCCCCCAAGGGGTAAGTGGCAGTGCCGAATTTGTGAGGATATGTTTGAATCCCAGGAAAGTGTAAGACAGCATTGCATGTCTTTGGCAAGTCACCGGTTTCATAGATACAGGTGTGCACACTGCAGAAAGACTTTCCATAAGATAGAAACAGTGCACCGACACTGCCAAGACGAACATGGTGGCGAGATAAAGATTAAATTCTTCTGCGGGCTTTGTGATCTTATCTTTAACGTAGAAGAAGCATTTCTAAGTCATTATAAAGAACACCACAGCATAGATTACATGTTTGTGTCAGAAAAAACTGAAACTTCGATTAAAACTGAGGAGGATATTTCAGTTGTAGAGACCAGTAAGCTGTTGACCTGTGGTTGCCATGAGAACTACCTCTGTAAAGTCAACAGAAAGCAAGATTATAGTAGATGTCTCCAGATCATGTTGGATAAAGGTAAACTCTGGTTTTGCTGCAGTTTGTGTTCAGCAACAGCACAAAATGTACTTGATATGAACACTCACATCGATCACGTGCACAGAGAAGGGAAAGATGCAGAGCAGCAGCAGTACCTCATCAAGTGTGGTGTCTGCACCAAAGCCTTCCACAATGCTGAGAGTGCCCAGCAGCACTTCCACAGGAAGCATGCCTTCTCACAGAAAGCCAGCGTGGCTCCCTTTGGACCCGAGAAAGGAAACGCCTACAAGTTCACTGCCAGTGCTTCACATGCCGAGGAAAAAATAAAACAAGCAATGAGCTGCCCAAGAAATTCAGACACAGAGAAAGCCGAAGAGGACCGCAGCTGTCAGAATACAGGTACGAATGTGCCACTCTGCAAACTCATGTACTAGCATAGCAACTTATATGCATATAGCCAGTGTTTTTGTGACTTTATGATCCAGCTTTGAAGGAAGAAATGGGGTAGGATAATACATCTCATCAATTGGTACAGCCAATGTGTATTTCTTTCTTCTTTTTTTTTTTTTTTTTTTTTTTTTTTTTTTTTTTTTTTTTTTTTTTTTTTTTTTTGATTTAGTACAGGGTCTACAGGGTCTCACTATGTAGATTGGACTCATAGTGATTCTCCTGTGTTCAGCCTTCCAAAGAGCTGGGATTATAGGGATGTGCCATCACACGCCCAGTCTCAATCGCCATGTCAGTGCAGCCTGGGGGCTAGGCCAAGACAACACATTGCTGGCTACTACATCTGCCTAAGCAGGCCCTTTAATCCACTGAGCTATTTGGCCATCCCTACAGCATGTACTTCTAAGGAGTTTGTATCCTTGTTATTCATTCTTCCACTTCATAAATATAAGGGGAGGAAAAATAGGCTGGTTTTAAGGAACAATTTTTTTTGGCGGGGTGGGGGGGTAAGGGTCTACAGGGTGTTCAGGGTCTCACTACCACATCAGACTCGTAGGGATCTGCCTGTTTACAGCCTCCCAAGAGCTGGGATTACAGGAGGAACATGTTTTAGATGTATCTCATTTCCTGTTCTTTTACAAAAGACCCTGGAATTTTGAGAGGTGAAGGAAGTTGGTAAGTTTTCCTAAAAGACAGGGTTTTTTTGTTTTGATTTGCAGGACCAGGGTTCAAACTCATGACCTTGTACTTGCCTGGTAGGCACTTGTGCCATGGAGCTATCTCCCCAGGCCCTAAAAGACAGGTTTGATAGCTGTTTTGGACCTTATTTACCATTTAGGTTTTTTATTATATATGTATATTCCTTTTCAAAAAACAGTCTGGGCATGGTGGCACACATCTGTAATCTCTACATTCTAGAAGGCTAAGGCAGGACAGTCACAAGTTCAAAACTACCCAGAGCAGCTTAGTGACTTAGCAAGACACTATATCAAAATTAAAAATGAAAGGCCAGTGGTATAACTCAGTACTGGGGTCCCTGGACTCAGGGACTAAGAACTGAGAAAACAAAAAGCCAGATAAATTCATATATATATTTGGCCTGTTCTTTAAATATTAGTAGTCTTAAGAGTAAGTTCAGCATTTGTGTATTTTTATGATTTACTTGGAAGCAAAGATTTAGGATGGTGTTAAATAGCAGTGAGAAATAGAGTCAAAGGGCTGGCCAGATAGCTCAGCAAGTTAAAGGGCCTGCTTAGGCAAATGCAGGGACCAGGGTTCAATCCCCTGCCTGCTATTTAGGCCCTGCCCCTGGGGCACGCTGAGATGACATGGTGGCACATGCCTGTAATCCCAGCACTTAGGAGGCTGAAAACAGGATCACTGAGTAAGACCCTGTAGACCCTGTACTAAATACATTTAAAAAAAGAAAGAGGGGCCCAGCAGGAGGGCTCAGTGGTCTAAAGCACCTGCTTAGGAAAGCTTAGGCGGTTGCAGTGGTCTAAAGTGCCTGCAGGTGGCTTCAGGGACCACGGTTCCATCCCTGGCACCACATGCTGCACCAGCCCTGCCCTTAGGGCAGGCTGAGCCGGCCATAGAAATACATAAATAAACAAACGGGCTGGGGAGATAGCTCCGAGGCACAAGTGCCTGCTGGGCAAGTGCAAGGTCGTGAGTTTGAACCCTGGTCCCACAAAAAAAAAAAAAAAAACAAACAAAAAGTTCTCAAACAAGAAAAAAAATTAAAAGATTAAAAAAAGAAAGAAACAATTGAGTTATGGCAGCAAGAGAGGTTGAAGTGTGAGTTCCCTTTATACTTTTGCTTGGATTTTCCTTCAGGTGATTGAGTTGAAAGTACCCTTTCAAACAAACATTTGCTCTTGATGAAGTTCTATGTAATATAGAATAAAGACAACCTGGATATGAAACTTGTGGTAATAAGCTATTTTAAGGAATCATTGAGTTTTTCTCTGCTTTTTTTTTTTTTTTTTTAATATTATGGCCGGCTCAGCTTGCCCTGGGAGTGGGGCTGGTGCATGTGGTACTGGGGATTGAACTATAGTCCCTGTGGTTACCTAAGCTTGCCTAAGTGGGCGCTTTAGACCACTGAGCTGTCTCACCAACCCCTCTTACTCCACTGAGCTATCTCCCCAGTCCTTTTTAATGGGTTTTGAATTGGAGTCTTGCTGTATAGCCCAGGCTGGTCTCAAGTTGTATGCTTAGGTGCCCCTCCTGACTCAGCCTGCTGAGTGGCTGGAACCACAGGCGTGTGCCGCGTACCCAGCTAAGAACTATTGGTGTTTACAGACCTGCTCTGTAACACAGATTCAGCACCACATACAGTCTCAACATGTTTCACTGAGATAATGGGTTAAGTCATGTCGGTCTAGTCAGCTGTCTTGCTCCTCACACTGAGGCCGTGCGTGCAGCATATTATTTTGTTTTTTGCTCTTTCATTACTTTTTAGGAATTTATATGACCATATGTTTGATGGAAAGTGATTGTAGTTTCTAAGTCTAGAACTACTGAGGACTTGAGATGTAAGGTGGCTTGGAAATATCAGAAGATAGCTGTTGTATTTTAAGGGGTCTTCTGTTAAGAGTAGGAGCGTCTCATCCTTCAAGTAATTTGGCCTTTTGATTACCACCACTAGAAGGTTTAAAGCTTTGTCAGCAGGCAAGTGTGAAGTAAGGGGAAGGAGCGGGAGAGAGTTAAAAATGGGTTATGGGTTAAGAGGAAAGAAGGACACAAGAGAACAGGTGCTGATGTTCCTACGCCTCCGGCGCCCAGTTCTAAAACTGCTTCATTAAAGAAGTGGTGGGTCATCTCATCTCAGTTCTGAGGGTGTTGAATCAAAGAGCCAGAAGGCTGCTCGTAAATCAGTCTAGATTAGAAGAAGAAGCAACAAATTCTGGTTTAGGAAGTAACTTTGAAATTTTATTTTGATGGATGGTACAAGTTCTTGGTTATTTGAAATTAAAATTATTCCTTCTGTAAGAGACATTTTAAAAATCTTCATGGGCCAGGGATATAGCTTAGTGGCACTAAGGTTCTAAGATTGATTTCTGAAATGCATATTTATACATACTTTATAATCAAAGGCTGATACTTAAAAGGATAATGTGTTGGGGCCTGGCGGGATGGCTCAGTGGTCTAAAGCGCCTGCTTGGGAAAGCTTGGGCAGCTTCAGGGACCGCGGTTCGATCCCCGGCACCACAAGCTGCACCAGCCCTGCCCTCGGGGCAGGCTGAGCCAGCCATAAACATGAGTGAATAAACAAACAAAGGTTCTGAAACAAGAAAAAAATAAAATAAAATAAAATAAAAAATTCTTTAAAAAAATAAGTAAAGATAAAAGGATAATGTGAAATATTCTGCATATTTTTTATCTGAAGTGTAAATTGTCATGCACACAGTTGGATTTCAAGAAAAAGTATAGAAAGAAATGAATAACATGCAAGATTCATGTTTGCCTCTATATTTTAGGCTTAAGAAATTAAATGTTTTTAGCCAAGTCTTACTGAACTTACATTAATGTTTCTGTGTTCTCAGAAGAAGAAGTTGAACTTCCAGATTTGGATTACCTGCGAACCATGACTCATATAGTCTTTGTAGATTTTGATAATTGGTCCAACTTCTTTGGTCATCTACCAGGACAGCTTAACCAGGGAACATTTATTTGGGGCTTTCAAGGTATGGTTTATAAAGAAAACATGTTAGATGCCCTCTTCCCAAATTAGATTCACATAAAAGGTTCCTCTTGAACCTTCCTGGATAGAGCATGCAAACATAATTTGAATATTGTTACTTTGCATTATAGTTACTCTGCTCTAGTATATTTTTCTTTTTACATGTCTCCCTAGTAAAATTTTTTTTTTTTTTTTTGTCTTTGAGACAGGGTCTTGCTGTACAGTTCAGGCTGGCCTTCAGCTCACTTTTGTAGGCCAGGCTGGTCTTGAACTCTCACCAATCCTCCTGCCTCAGCCTCCCAAGTGCTGGGATTACAGGCTTGCGCCACCACGTCCGGCTTCCCTAGTAAATTTTAGTGCGATCTAGTGACTCAAAAATTGTGCAACGCTGGGCGTGGTGACGCACTCCTGTAATCCCAGCACTTGGGAGGCAGAGGCAGGAGGATCGGTGCGAGTTGGAGACCAGCCTGGGCTACAAAAGTGAGCTCAAGGCCAGCCTGAACTGCACAGTAAGACCCTGTCTCAAAAAGACAAAAAAAAAAAAAAAAAATTGTGCATCATCTTATATGGATTTTCAGTTTTATTCAGTGCCTATTACATGCTTTTATTGCTTGGTGTAAATATGGTTGCTGATTATTACTCTTGTTTCTCTTCTTAAATACAAAAAAGCAGGCTGAAGGGGCTTGTGGGTTAGCCCAGTTGTTTGCCTGCTTGATTAAACCCAGTCAGGTGCAGGGAACTGTGGTTCGATGCCCAGCTCCACCTGCCATTTCAGACCTGCCCTTGAGGCAGCCTGTACCACCCAAAGGAGGGGAAAAAAAGTAAATCATTCTCAAAGAAACAGGCTGAGAAGTTACTATGTATTTTTAAAATTTTAATACTGATAAAAAAGAGTTAGTGTTTGGACTTCGGTTTCTTGAGTACAGACTGGTGTCACAGCCCCACACCTGCCTCTGTAGTTCATCCTTGCTGCTCCTAAGCGTGCGGTTTCAACTGAATCCCTCAACAAACTGTTGACTCAGGGGAGTGGATTCTTGGGTTTATAGATACTATAGTGAGAAACTGGTATAGTTCCTGTTAAAGAAAATTGTGTAAACAGGGCCAGCAAAATAGCTCAGCAGTCTAAAGCACCTGTTTAGGGAAATGTACAGGGACACATGATTTGATCCCGGGCACCACATACTGCACCAGCCCCACCCCCAGGGTGCACTGAGCCAGCCACAAAAAGAAGGAAGAAAGTAAGCAAGCAAAAGGAAGAAAGGAAGGGGAAGAAAGCTGTGTAAAGAACAAGATTGGTGTTAGAGTTGGAAACAATAGATGTGAATAAATTAGCCAATATAATGTTTTATTAAGTCCGGCTGTGATCGCTAGCAATTCCTGGGAGGTTTTTTTTTTGAGACAAGGTCTCACAATGTAGGTCAAGGACCTGAGCTGTAACTCAATATGGAGCCTAAGCGGGTCTCAAACATGCGGCAGTCTTCCTGCCTCAACCTCCTTGTGCGAAATTACAGGCTTTCGCCACCATGCTGTCTAGGAATTGTAGCTATGATGGTTGACTATCATTTCTGTCCATTGCCCATGCTTGACACATTAGTAGAAAGCCACTGATTTTTGCATTCATAGAGAATAACACCATTGAAAGAGCTTTTACACACATTACATTTGATTCTGCCAATCCTGTGAGTTTTCAGATCATTAAGTAGAACGAGGAAAGTTGGTTTCCCTTCTGAGACGTGTAGAACGAGATGGTGGTACCTCTGTGAGGCTGAGTTCACCCACATTCTAATCTAGTTGGTGCTCTCCTTCCACAAAGAGCATTTCCTACGACGTGTTTCTCTATAACCTTGTTCAGTCTTCTCCTGTTTGATGTTCACTTAAACCTGTTTATTTCTAAAACAATAGGAGGAAGCACCAACTGGAAGCCTCCACTGAACTGTAAGATCTATAATTACCTGAATAGGATTGGATGTTTCTTCCTTCATCCTCGATGTAGTAGAAGAAAAGATGCTGCTGATTTTGCCATATGTATGCATGTGAGTCATTTTTCATTCAAAGTCTATGACTGTAGGATCCACTTGACAACTGTATGACTGAATAGATCATTCATGAGTTCTGTGCCAGGTTCAACAGTCTAAAGTACATGCTTAGGGTAGCTTAGGCAGCTGCAGGGACCACAGTTCAATCCCCAGTACCACATGCTGCGCCATCCCCACCCCCAGGGCAGGCTGAGCTGGCCATTTATTTATTTATTTATTTATTTTCCCTTTTTTGCAGGATTAGGGTTTGAACTCATGACCTTGCATTTGCCAGGTAGGCACTTGTGCCATGGAGCTATCTTCCCAGCCCCTGAGCTGGCCATAATTTAAAAAAAAAAAAAAAAAGTTCTGTGTCTTTCTATGGACCCATCTGCGCTACATTTTTGTCACTGCTGCCAGGGCCCAGCAGACCCTTAATTGTGTACAAAATAAATTACCAAGAGATGACACTGTACTTGCACTGTGCAGAGATAAAATCTGTCCTAAGATTTTTTTTTCCTATTTCAACATCTGAAACTGAGTAATACCTTAATAGTCACTTGTGGCAGATAGAATTTGCATTTGCACCTGCTTTGTCCAGTCACCTGGAGAAACGACTGGCCTAGGACCCACATTACATTAAAGTTTCTGCCTGCAGGCTCTTGCGTCACACTGCTGTGCGAGTGTACTTTGCTGATGTGATTGCTGATCCTGGCTTATACCACCTGAGATTCACTTTCCCTTCTGTGGTGCCAGAATTGAATCGTGCATGTTACCCTGCTTAGCTTTTCTCTATGGTGTTCTTTACATGGAGTGTGTAGTCCGTGGCATTTTGGTTTTCCTTTTTCACAAGTGGTATATAAAATAGCTTATACTTGATGGCACCTTATCTTTGTTTAAAGGTGGCAGATTTCATTCAGGAAGGTGGGGGCAGGGAATAAGCCTTATACAGCTTCCTAGGTATGTATTCATTTGGGAGTAAAATGTAACTTGATTTGAAAGTCATGCTGATTCTATCATCCTGTGCCATTTGTTCCAACTTAGGCTGGTCGTCTAGATGAACAACTACCCAAGCAGATTCCTTTTACCATCCTCTCAGGAGATCAAGGTTTTCTGGAGCTAGAGAATCAATTTAAGAAGACTCAGCGGCCAGCTCATATACTAAACCCTCACCACTTAGAGGGAGATATGATGTGTGCCTTGTTAAATAGCATATCCGATGCCACCAAAGGTATGCAGCCGCAGTCCCTGAGCAAACTGCCCAAGAGGAGGAGACTCCACTCCTGAGAGACCAATAAACTGCTGTCCACCGTGCATTGCTGCCTGCTTACTGGATCTCTGCTGTTGCACTTTGTCCTACTTACCTTTCTTTCTTCACTTTCATTCTCTAGTGCTTCAGAAGAAGTATAATTCATCTCATCTGGGCCTGTTTTAGTCTAGCATATATGTATGTGTGTGTGGTACCAAGGATTAAACTTAGGAATTTATACTTGCCAGGCAAGTACTTATTCTACTGAGCTATCTCCCTGGCCCAAGCAGATAAAAATCTTTCGTGAACTTGCAGACCTCCTGCTGGGGCTTCGCAGAGCACTGTGAGGCCAGGCTTGCACCACCAGTCAGTGTATGTTGCAATTTTAAAGAGTCAGAATTGAGTTCTTCACTTCTTCTATGAAGTTTTAAGTTTATCTTCAGTTTTTAGAAAGCAAATTACTTTTATGTGAAAAACAGAAAGTGATTAGTATAGTAATATTAAGAAAACAATGAAAAGACCATTTCCAAGGCTGATAGTAACCCTGCGAATGCCAGACCAGGTCCTTGGGAGGGTAGTGCCTCCTGCCCCCTTGCCAGCTGATGTTCATGGATGCACCTGAGGTTTGTGTGTCCATTGCCACTGTTCGAGGGAGGGTAGTGCAATGCTAGTGGCTTGCAAGTTTTCCTTTTTGCTCCTGTGTAACTTGTGAAATAAATATGAGTAGAAAAAAGTGCTATAATTTCAGTCCATGAGTAAGGTTTGAAGATGTTCGTGAAAAAGTGACTGCCTAATGTTTTTATTGCATGCCTTTAAGTTTTCTAAATGTGGTAGTCTCTGTTATTTTTTCTTTCAGTAAATTTACAATCATATTTTGATTGAAGCCCATTATGAAGAATCTTACTCTAATCGCCAGTTGTAGTGTATCAGTACACTTCAGCAAAATTAGAAATCAGTGATGTGCGTAGCCTAAGTGTACTATGTTAAGACAATAAAGAATGCAGATTATATGTAAACAGGCAGATGACTAGGAGTCTGATCTAATAGTGAGACCCTAAACACCCTGTGGACACTTTCCTAAAAAAAAAAAAAAAAAAAAAAAGTAAATTAGAGGCTGGCCAACTAGCTCAGCAGAATGCCAGTTATAAAGAAAATGAACTTCTGCTTATGTGTGTATCAGGCTTTACTACTGAATATTTTCTTTTGCACTTTTTTTGTCCAGTTGCTTTTCCTTTCTTTGCTTTCCTTCAGAACAAAACAACAAAGCCTTTTTCTTCCATTCTTTTGTTATCTTTTCCCTTATCTTCAACAGTGACTTGATACCTTAGAAAATTGCTTAATTTTGTTTGTTTAATTTTAATTTTTTTATTTTTTAAAGACAGAATCTCACTGTGTAGGTCAGGCTGACCATTGCCTGGGCTGGCCTGGGCCTGTGGTAATCCTCCTGCCTCAGCCCACTGAGTGCTGGGATTACAGGTATGCACCACTATCTGGAATAAATTTGTACCTTCACAATAGACCACCAATCTTTTCCTTGTGCTGCTGTTGTAGGGAACATTTCTTTTATGATTTTCATGTTGAACTTGCTGTAGATTTGCCTGTCTGCATTTTCTTTGGAATGGGAACTGCAAATTAACAGGTCTGTGTGGCTATGTTAGAGTTGGCAATGACCGCTGCTGCTTGAACCACTCTGCATGCTGTCCGTGGTCTGCGTACTCCTTCCCCTTGTCACTTGGTCAGTACTCAAACTTTATTGCTTTGTGGAGGCATAGTTGCATACTTTATTCTGGAATTGTTTTTGAGAAGTGCAGAAATCATGCAGTACATGAAGAAGGGCATGAGCTTTAAGTACTAACAGATATGTCCTAGCTCTGTCATTTTGGGGTCCCTTAATTTATTTTTTTCACTTGTTTAATTTTTCTTTTTCCTTGGCCTTATCTGTTTAGATTGTAGGTAAAGTGCTTAGCACAGTGCATAATGCATTTAGGTGTGCAATAAATAGTGGCTATTTTTACTATATTTACCATAAACAACATAGAATTCGTAGGCAGCCCATTTTTATTATTTATTTTTTTAGAACACATTGAGGGGCCTGGCAGGATGGCCCAGTGGTCTAAAGCGCCTGCTTGGGTGGCTTCAGAGACTGCAGTTCCATCCCGGGCACCACATGCTGCGCCAGCCCTGCCCTCAGGGCGGGCTGAGCTGGCCATAAAAATGAGTGAATAAACAAATAAAGGTTCTAGCCGGGCGTGGTGGCGTACGCCTGTAATCCCAGCACTTGGGAGGCTGAGGCAGGAGGATCGGTGCGAGTTCGAGACCAGCCTGGGCTTACAAAAGTGAGCTCAAGGCCAGCCTCAACTGCATAGTGAGACCCTGTCTCAAAAAGACAAAAAAAAAAACAAAACAAAAACAAAAAAAACAAATAAAGGTTCTGAAACAAGGAAAGGAAAAAAAAAAATATATATATATATATATATATATATATGAACATATTTATTGAGAGAAAGAAAGCTCCTGTCCAAGAGAGAGACAGAGGTGGGTCCCGAGTGGGTGTCCCCCTGGCAGTCCATTTTTAAAGTAATGAAAATAAATGGTTAAATAAATATAGTGTCTTGGGCTTGGTAGGTAACTCATTGGCACAGTGCCTTGTAAGCACAAGGTCCAGAATTCAATCCCCAGTACCCCCCCACACAGACACGCACAAAGTAGTGTCTTTATATCACCCTAGGTTTTATCTAGGGTGATGTTTAATAAATTACATAATGCTTTTGGTGCTAAAATTCAGAACGAGCTTCACAGTTACAAAATGTTCAGGTTTAGTTGTCCAGCGTTTTTTCTTTATGGAAGACTAACGTCCACCAAACTGACTGCTAGTGAATTTTATCACATTCTGGGTAAAATTTTATCTCCCTTTCCTAACAAATAATTTTGTAAATGGAAGAATAATCATTTCTATTAAGAAACAAGGTTTAATATATATAAGGACTCAGTCTTTCAGTTTCCGTTTACACTAATAGTAATTCTCAGTCTCATATATATATATATATATATATTTTTTTTTTAATCTTTCCTATGTTTTTTGTTTTTTGTTTTTTGTTTTTTTTTTTTCCAATTCTTTTATTGTTTAAATTTAACAATGGTTATATTACATATTTTCATCTTTGGATCAGTTTAGATTAATACATATAGGTATATAA
>PVJA010045870.1:0-15416 GCA_004027025.1 Myocastor coypus | reverse complement strand
CCATCATCATCACCATCACCATCACCACCACCATCATCACCATCACCACCACCACCATCGTCATCGTCATCACCATCACCATCACCATCATCACCATCACCATCACCATCACCACCATCACCATCACCACCATCACCATCACCACCACCATCATCACCATCACCACCACCATCATCACCATCACCACCACCATCATCATCACCATCACCACCATCACCACCACCATCATCATCGCCATCACCACCATCATCATCGTCATCACCATCACCACCATCACCATCACCACCATCATCATCGTCATCACCATCACCATCATCACCATCATCATCACCATCATCATCATCACCATCGTCATCGTCATCACCACCACCATCACCATCATCATTATCATCACCATCACCACTATCACCATCACCACCATCACCACCACCATCATCACCATCACCATCACCACCACCATCATCACCATCACCATCACCACCACCATCACCATCATCACCATCAGCAGCAGCAGCAGCATTGAGCCAGTGTCTCACCATGTAACACAGGCTGGCCTCAAATCCCTAGCAATCCTCCTGCCTCAGTCTGCTGAGTTCTGGGCGTAGAGCCATGTGCTACCATGACTGGCTTATGCATTTTTGTTTCATATTCTTGTCCTGTTATATTAGTAGCAGAAAACACATGAAAAAAGGAGCAGTCTGTGGGTTTAGCTCAAGGCTGGTGCTTCTTGTCCTTCACCTACCTGGCTGCTGGAACAAGGAGAGTGGGACCCCCGACAGAAGAGTGCTCCTGCCTCTGCCCCTGCACAGCTTGACATCCAGCAGTGTCAGGTGGGAGCATAGAGGCCACAGAGCAGCTGGCTGCTGGCGACCCCAGCTGCAGGGCCTACTGGGAACACAGCGCCACTGTCTCCTTTCCTGGGTACTAAGCTGCTCAGAGGCCACTGATGAAGAAAGAGAAGTCCCTTTTTTTCTTTTTTCCTTGAGCTGATTGTAAGAGAAGAAGCAGCAAGTGGCTAAAAAAGAAAAAAAGAAAAAAAAAAGAAAAGATACAAAGGAGATAAAACAAAGGCCCTGCCCTCAGCTTCCAGCGTCCCTGGTCAGAGCCGTCTCTGGATGTCCCAATTTCTTGTATCTTCTGCTTTCTTCTTTAGGTCTGGTGTAATTGCAAGTTTGTAGGGTCTTGATCACAGAGCGTAGTTTGCAGTTTGGATGCAGACGCGCACATGTGTGGTGAGGGAGGGGGTCAGGTGGCAGGGCCTTGTGCTGTGGCTGAGAACAGTTTATAGAGGATTAGAAGTAGATAGAACCCTAAAATGGTAGCCCTGTACATGAGAAGGAGGCTCAGGTAGGTGGCTTCTCCAGGGTCCCCAGCCTGGGCGATGGCATACCCATGAGTAAAAGCTACGTTCTCATCTCAGATGCCCTGGCTCCCCAAGGCACACCAAGCACTGTGATTCAAGGTAGTGGGCTTTGTAAAGACGTGATCCAGAGATGGAAGCACAAAGAAATAAGCAGATGTGTAGATTTAGGAATGTCCACATTGGTCCGCTAGAAATCAGTAATTCTGAGGCAGCAATCAGGGAAGAACGCAGGAATTCCAGGAAAAGCTTGAAACGGGATTCCAATTGAAAACAGGCCTGACACCTGACTCCATGTACACACGCATACACACGCACAGACACTGGTGGGGGATGGAGGTGTTGGTCCCAGCTGCAAAGTCTTGTCCGTCCCTCCCGCAGACACTCCAGGCTGGGGGCAGGTCTGGAGCATAACCGGGAGGGGACAGCACAGTGTTGCCCCCTATCGGAGGACCTCGGAACCACCTCACTCTCCACCTTCCACCCCCCACCTCCGGGAAACAGTTGGAGTCTCCTAGGCAGGCTAACCTAGACCAAAGAAACCTGAGTGTGGGCCCAGGGCATGGATGCCAAGGGAGAGGGAAGACGTGGGCAGCAGAACTCCCCACCGCTGGCTTCATAGCACAGATGGCTCAGCTGCTCACCACCATCCACCAGGAGGAAACTCGAGATTTATGTGGGATAAAATGGCAGGTTGCTTTTCAGAAATTCTTCCTATGCCGGCAGCAGCTCCAGACACTGAACAATTTCAGTGTCCAAGCCGGATGGATGGGCCTTTTGATAATTTTAGAGGGTGGCTTCAGTGAGAGGGGACCTATTTGACTAAACGCTGGCTGTAAAACCCTCTGCTGCTTTGAAATGATAAATTTCCAGGCAGTGGGAATCTGGTGTTATACACCTCCTGCATTAACAGCTTTGTCTTCCTGTTCAATTATTTTGACTTGGAAGAGTGTGGAAATTACACCCAAAATATATCGATAGATGTTTTCAGCCTGACTGAGAACTTGGAAATATATAGCAACCCTGGGAAAATTCCCTTCATTTCCACTTCTTAGCTTCGTGAGCCAAGGTTTGTACAAAGCCTAGGTCTCAGGGTTCATCCTGATGGTACCCGGGCGGTGGGGTCCTCGGAAGAGCAATGAGTGTTCTGAGACGCCTGGCCCAGGGGCCTGACTCGGGCCTCTCACAGAAGCAGAAGAAAACCCTTCTCTGCATTTCCATCTTCACACAAGAGGTGCAGACGCCCCCGGTTCCGAGCTCTGCCTCACTCTAGCTCAGGGTTGGGCTCCCAAGCAGCCGCCCAGCAACCCATTTGCCCCTGGTGTGCTGCTGGGTTCCCATCTCTGGCTACTGGCCCCCCCACTGCTCTTTGTGAGCTCCAGACCTGCACTTATAGAGGCCTCCTGGAGCACATGGCAGACCTGGGCACTGCTGAACAAGCCCCTCTTATCTGCTTCTCCTGATGCCCCACATCTGCTGATGGTTTCTTTGCACCAAATCGCTTCTCTGCTGTGCAACAAATTTGCAGACCCTTTCTCTCACTTGCCCTCCAGCTGATCACCAAGTCCTTTGAATCCACCTTTCTCTTCAGTTTGTTACAATGCTAATCTGGGCTCATAGCATCCAGCCCTGGCGGCCTGCAATGTTGTAATGACCCCCCTTCCTAGTCCAGCCTTCTCAATGAAATTTATGACCAATCGTGTCACCCTCTGGGCTAGAATTTGGGCATTTCTGTTAGGGTTACCTAAGCACAGATTTTGATAAATGCCCAGAAGACATCTGTCAGCCAGGCTCTGCCCACACCTCATCGCCACCTTCCCCACACACCAAGCCACTCATGATGTCCTATGTTTGGGGATCCCCATGCAGTATAGAGTCTCACTATGCTGCTCAGAGTCATAGTGATTCTCCTGTTTTCAGCCTCCCTAGCGCTGGGATTACAGGTGTGTGCCACCATGCCCAGACTCGGTGGCTGGCTGAGCATGCCCAGAGGCAGGGCCAGTGCTGCATGTGGTACTAGGGATCAAGTCTGAGGCCCTGTGCTTGCTTAAGTAGGCGCTTAGCCCACTGAGCTGTCATATTTAGTCTGCCTGGCTGTCTTGCTTGTCCTCTCCCCACTTCTACAGACACTATTATATCATACTGAAATTATCATTTTTATTTTTGTGGTGGTATCAGGGATGGAACTCAGGACCTTGCGCTTGCCAGGTAAGCACTTATTCTACTGAGCTAGAATAAGCTAGAATTTCCCCCGCTCTGCAATTTAAGTATCCGTTTCCACTTTTAATTACTAAACACCTTAGTGGCTAGGGCCAGACTTCATTCATTTTTGTATCCTTAGTTCCTAGAAGTATCTGCCATGGAAGTTGTCCAGGAAGGAAAAGGAAGGACTGGAAAGCAACCCTGGCAGGCAAACAGGCCCTTGTCTGTGAGAGTGACTTGGGTTCTTTATGGGACTGAATGGTGAGTAGCTAGGGTGCCCCCATGGAGGTTCATTCCCTCAGTCACCTACTCTGTGCGGACACTGAGTGGATACTGCAAGATGCTGGTACGGAGGTCAGTACACAGAAGGCTCTGTCAGTCCCTGCCCAGACGAGCTTCCATGCAAGGTGGAGACAGGCATATGGCAGGAGCTGGCCTGGAGCTTGGTGGGCCATCTGCTCTGAGGACCTTTGCCACCCAGCCCTGCAGAGTGTGCACTTGGAGAAGGGGAAGAGGGAAAGGAGAAGGTGGCAGGGATGGCAAGGTCGGGCTTTCGAGAGAGCTCTGCCTCTGTGACCAGTTCTGCTGCCTGCTTGGCTTTCCTTAGGCATCTCTCTTTCATATGGATCCCTCACTGTTAATAAGGAACACGTGACATATTTCTAAGTAGCCCGCAGCCTCTGTAGGACCCTTATTCCCAAGAGTGACAGCAGAAACATTCTACCATCAGTAGTAACGTTCACAGCTCCTGCAGTGGCCCATCAGGATAGGAGCTGTTTTGACTCTTGACCTCTGACGGTGTCACAGAAGACTTTGCCACCTCTCTCGGGGCAGCAGGGCTTGGCCCCAACCACTCCTCACCATGAGTTGCCTTCTCTGTGCTGCAGTCCTGCACCTCAGGTGCTTTGAGAGGAATGCATGCTTCATACCCTGCCTTTTCCCTCCTTCCCTTCCTCTACTTCCCCGACTCCCTTTTATCAACAAATATAGGGCCTGGCAGGATGGCTCAGTGGTCTAAAGCGCCTGCTTAGGAAAGCTTGGGCGGCTGTAGGGACCGCGGTTCAATCCCCGGCACCACATGCTGCGCCAGCCCTGCCCTCAGGGCAGGCTGAGATGGCCATAAAAATAAACAAACAAACAAAAGTTCTGAAACAAGAAAAAAAATTCTAAAATAAAAAAACCCCAAATATATAGTGAGCATGTATGTTGTGGCATCACTATGAACACTGTCCTAAGCCCTGGGGAAATGGTGGTGGACAAATTCTAGAAGAACTTCTGAGGCCTGGGCCTGCAGCTATGGGGTAGAGCCCTTGCCTAGCATGTGTGAAGCCCTGGGGTCCACACCCAGCACACACAAAAAAGTCCAAAACTCCTAAACTCTTGGAGTTTATACTGTGGTATAGAAATGAATAAGTTTCTTTAGCAAATGAATGAGAAGCCAAAACTAGTTGTTGAGCAAGTAATCAGGAAGATTAATAAGATTCTGGAAGTTTCTAGGAGTCAGATTCTCCCCTTCACTTATACTGGTTTACAGAAGCTCAATTTATAGATGACTTTTCCCTAGAGACAGCTGGTATATTCATGTAGTCAGGTGGCAGTAGGTGGCATGTGTCCTACCAGATGGCTGGTGACCTCTGCAGGCATCTGTCTCATCTGTGCAGTGGGGACGGCAGAGCTCCCAGTGTTGCTCAGATCTCAAACTGTGCATCCTCACAGTGACTGTGCCCTGGTAACATGCGTCTTGTCCACCAACCTAGCGTTCTGTCCTGCTTGGAGCAGCTGTGGACAGTGCAGAAAGCTAGGTTCAGGCCAGGTCCCCTTACCCATCTCCAGGGCCTTTCCTGTAGCTGCAGACACGGCAAGGGGCTTCTGCCCTCGCCCAGGTCTCAGGGCCCTGTTCTATGCCTCTCCTCTGCTTTGCCTCTGGCCTGCTTCACACAAGCTCTGTGCCCAGCTGTGGCACAGTGCAGCCCATCCTTACTCATCTGGGGATGCCCTCGGAGAAGTCTGCCTGGTGTCTGTGCTTGGCAGCAACCCCCTGCATGTGCCCTGGACAGGCCCCTCGGGAGTCCCAGCACCACCAGCCCACCTGTAAGTGGAGGCAGCCAAGTCCTGGACTGTAAAACCCTCACTTTGCTCCTTTGCCAGCAATGCTGCAACATCTCAGGTGAAGAGTTTGCCCAAGGCGCTCTTCTGCTCTGTAGTATAGTCAGCCTTCGACCACAGTTGAGTGGACGGGTCACCACTGAGCCGAGGATCTTCTCCCCATTAGCCGCTTTCCCCTGCCCTGCACAAAGCACAGAGGAGCCCAGCCCATCCTGAGCAGAGAAGGTGAGGCCAGAGCACTTACCTAGAGCCTGGGAACCCCCAGGTGCCATGCTTATTACTGCCAAGAAAAGACCTGTGCTCGAAAGAATGTCGAACAGGGAGACACCCAACGAAGCAGAAGTCTGAAATGGCTCAGGTGGACAAGGACCCCTGAAGGACATCTCTCTGTATCTCCACCCCTGAGGTGCTACATTACTCTAAGCAAGCTGAAAGGCTCCTGGGAGACCATGTCCTTGTCTGCAGGTGGGGATGATAATCCTTAGCTCAGGGGGCTGGGAGCTCCGGAGGCTGCATGTGGGATGCTGGCACAGTGGCGGGCACCAGGCAGGGCCTAAGTAAACTGACCTCGCAATTACTCTTGTTTTCAAAGTTGGATGAACCCTGAGAATTAGCAAGGGTTGGCTTGATCCATGCCCAAGGTCCAGAGAGGAAACTGTACAAGTGTCTTCCCTAGTCACCAAAAGCTACCTCAGGGAAGGGCAGCAGGCTCAGCTCTGTGCCCTCTTAGTATCTGAATCTGGAAGGAAGCCACGGGCTGTAGTGGCAGGAGCAGCTCTTGGTGCTTAGCCCTGCCACAGTGCCTGCTGCTGGAGTGCAGGAGCCAACCTCTGTGTCAAATTTCTGTCACGTGAGCACAGTAACCTCCGGCCCCCTCAGAGGTGTCAGGCAATAGCAGCTGGTCCTCAGTCCTGAGCAGTAAGTGGCGAGACCTGTACAAGTCCTGTATCTTCCAGCTCTTTCCTTTCTCTCCTCACTGTGGCCCCTAGAAATCTCCCCACTTGCGGCCAGCCCTGCATGGCCTGGCATCATCCCCTACACCTAGCAGGGAGCAGGGACCCCCCTCCCAGGAGCTGAGGCTTTGGGTAGTAAAACAACCCTAGCTCACTTCCGTGCTGAGGGTGTCTTTGGATTACCACATCCTTTTGCCTGGCTCTTTCAAGATCAGAGGCAACCAGACACTTGTAGACTATGCTGGAGTGGTGGAGGGGCAGCGATGGTATGGGAGCCCTGACCTCCCGAGAGCCCTGTGAGAATGAATGGGTGCCATGGCAGGGCAGTTCCCGCACATCTCTCCAGTGGACTGGAGAGGCCGAGGAGCCTGATTCCTGAGGAACAAGGTCTTCCTGGCTCCCTCAGAGTCTGTGACACTGAAACAGCTCTATGATTTCTGCGGGAGTCAGGCTGGTTTGACAGTGGTGTTCCTCATCTATGCCAACCAACCCTAGCCCCCAGATGGTCTGATTAAATGTGTCAGGCAAGAATGATCTCTGAGAGCAAGGCTGGCCTACTGCTCCAGGGTATCTCTGCCACACACACCTGTGTCTCAGACTCCCTGGCACTTTCATGCCTCTTTCTGAGACCCTCTGGTACATCATCTTCATATAGTCCAATTCCTGAATAAAATTGTCCAGAAGGCCTGAGGGTTAGTCTTCTTTGTCAAGGTATTGCAATCTTGATACCCCTGGCTTTTGTGGAACAACAAGTAGAAGACCATCCTTGGGTTGTTTTCACTTTAGTAGAAATGCATGGCACATATGTCCATGTACATGGTTTAGTCCCTGTTACTGGAGGAACAGTAAAACAACCCTAGCTCACTTCCGTGCTGAGGGTGGCTTTGGGTAGGCACGTGGCCTTCAGACTGCTGTTTGCCTGGATTCTCCCAGGGGGGCTTTATCTGCAGGCCTGGGTCTTCACTAGAGCCACAATACCCAGCAGCATCAGCTGGGAGCAAACTCCCTGTTGGTTTGTCCTTGGCATCCAAAGACTTCCTGAGTTCAGCCTGGCCCGGATTTGCTGCCTCAGCACCCACCTGTTGTAATGTTATGTGTTGGTGTCGAAAGGAAGGAGACCTGATGAAGGTAGCTCAGAGGACTCACTGAGACTTGCCCCTCAGTGAGCAATGAACCCCTGAAGCAAATCATCTTTATTTGGGGTAGTCAGCATGATCTCGTGCATAATCACTTCAGCAAAGGAGGACCACGTGCCCAGTCACCAACATGACCACGATCTCCATCAACTTCCACCCCTTCCCTATCACTGGGTTCATCCAGGGGCCAACCATTGGCCATTCCAAGCAAGGGAGAAAGCAACAAACCCAGAGCCCACAGGTGAAGCTGCTGTCCATCACCTGGAGTCCCAGCTTTCCGGGACTCCCCTATCCCAGCTGTTCGGGATTTTCAACAACAGACCACAGCTGTCCCTGGGCCCGGTTCATTACACTCCGTTTCTTGAAATGCTAGTCAGGTCACACCCACAGAACCCTTCCTAGCCTGCAGCGCTCTCCCGCAGGCCGACTGCTTCTACTTTGGGACCTCGGTGGGGGCAGCTAGTGGCGCCTCTTCCCTGCCCTTTTCCAATCTCTAAAGGATTTATTCAGCTTGGCCCACCTTCCCTGAGCAGTTCCCCCAAAGATCGCCTTGTACTCACGGACTTCTCCCTCTCAGATCTTCACTTCTGATGTCCTGGTGGGGATCTAGTCCGCACTGCCCTCTGTCTGGAGAGCAGTTACCAACCAGTTCTCCAGAAGTCTGTCCTGAGTTCGTCGCCGCATTTGGCACTTTGTGTCTGAGGCTAGGAGACGGCTGTGCTCGCCAGTGGGCCTTGTTCCCCAGGCAGTCGTCTCACCTATTTGGCCTCCCTCCTTTCTCAGGAAATGGTGACGCCGACACCAGGCTGACCCTGGATCACGAGGCGAGTAGAGGAACGCACCATGAAAGCTAGGAGCCTGGGCCAGTGAGAGTGGCAGGATTCGGCTGTTTTGGCAACCGCCGAGGGCAGCGCCGTCTGTCTCCGCACTCCCTGAAAGTCAAGTGCACAGCACCCCTCTTCGGGGCGGGCCCTCGGGCGGCTCGGAACGCCCGGCTGCTGTGGAGGTTTCCAGGGCAAACCCAGATTGCATGCCCCGGCGGTCCCTTCCCAAGGCCACTCCGAACTCACCTGGAAGCTCGCGCCAGAGCGCGTTCAGAGCGCCGCCTGCAACTGCAGCTCGGTGGCGCGGACAGAAGCTGAGGACCGTGCGTCTTCAGGTGGTGACTCAGGGCCGCTCACTCGGGCAGGGGTGGGCGTGGGCCGCCGGGCGGGCCTCGGGCCCTGCCAGCCTTGCGGGAGGTCGCCGAGCGGCGGGAGCCGAGGCAGGTCCTGGCCCTACGCCCTGCCGCCGCCGGTGTCCGGGTCCCGGGTCCCCGGACGCCGGCAGGAGGCCGCGCTCCTCAGTGGTGCGCAGCGGTCCCGGCGGCCGAGCGCGGGGCCAGCTCTGCGCGCGGATGAATGGGCGCCGCCGCCGCCGCGGCGCTCAGGGGCTGAAGGGCATTAGGACCGTGCGGAGCTCTGCGCTCCTGTCGCTCTCTCCCTCACCCCCTCCTTTTTCTGCTCTGCAGGACTGAGCAGCCCCGCGCGAGCGAAAACAAACAGCTGGGGTGAAGAGCGCCCCCGGCCCGGCTCGGCCCGGAGAGCACGCCGGCCCCCGCCGGGCGCCCGTCCGCGCGCCATGAGGAAGATCCGCGCCAACGCCATCGCCATCCTGACCGTAGCCTGGATCCTGGGCACTTTCTACTACTTATGGCAGGACAACCGAGCCCACGCAGCATCCTCCGGGGGCCGGGGCGCGAAGAGGGCCGGAGGACGGCCCGAGCAGCTCCGCGAGGACCGCACCATCCCGCTCATTGTGAGTCCTCCACGCGCGCCGGCGGCCGGGGAGCCTAGGGCGCGGGGCCCGGGCCGGGCTGCGAGCCCGCCGCGCCGGGGCCGGCTTTGTAGACGCCGGAGCATTCCTGATCGTTGTTATGGCAACCTCCACCGGCCGGGCGCGGGGGCCTGGGTGCGCGCCGGAGGGAGGATGACAGCGAGTGGGGGCTGGGAGAAAGTGCTGCAAGTTTGGTGGGCCGCGTGCGCGCGCGCCTGGGGCCGCGGCAGCTCCCCTGGCGGTGCTGGGGCTGGGGCTGAAGCCGGGGCGGGGGCTGGGGCTGCGGGCACCCGACCCGGCCCGGCCCGGCCCGACCCAGCCCCGCGTAGCGGGAGGCGGTAGGAGCCGCCCCTGAGCGCGTAGGTGGCAGTGCGCAGCGGGTCGCCAGCCTCCCGAGGGTAAAGGACGTTGGGTCTAGGCGTGGGAGGAAAGAGTCGCTGAGCACCGCTCCGGGTTTTAACGTGCTCTTCTTGGCCCCAGTCAACTCAGATCGGCTTCCCCCCACCCCGCCGTGACACCCTGGGGCTCCCTGGCCTGGGGAAAAGTCTCCTCCTGTGTGCGCCCTTTTCCCCCAGCGTTAGGGTCCAGCACAGCCCGTAAGCGAGCAGAGTCTGCGCTGCGCAGTGCGATTCCCTAGCGTGAAGCCCACTCCACATTTGTGCAGGCGAGTAGGGGACAAAGGCGTTGTGGCCTGTCAGGGGCCCTGGGCTGAGCTTTGGGGCCATTGGCGCTCTGTGGACTCGAGAGAGGGCTGCTGAGACCCAGCCTCCCTGCAGGGGGCGTTCCTGCTGCCGCCTTGCCTGGGTTCCTAGTGACAGCTCCGTGAGCCAAACCAGGCACCTGTTGAAGTGGCGCACGCGTTCCTCCGACGGGGTGGGCATGAGCGACCTTGGGGAGGGCCCTCGAGACGGACCACTGGACCAGTGCAGCCTGACTGGAAGAGCCAGGAGAGGGGCAGAAAGGCAGTGGGGGAGGGTGCGGTTTTGACGTGGAAAGATCTGGGCCTGGGGGGAGGGGAGGAACCCCACAAGGCCTTGAGATCTGAAGCTTGCGTGGGATACAGAACGATGACTTTTCTTCGGATGCTGCTTTGAACCCCAGGGACGTGCGGAGGACTGGCGTGGACCAGTTTTCATATTCCCATCCTGCCCCAGCCTTTGCTCTCATATCCAGTGGGGAAGAAGTAAGAATCCTTGTCAGAGGAACCATTTTCTCCGACCCTGACCTGAGGGCACCTGGGGACCTGGCGGTGTCCTGCAGAGCCCAGTCGGTAGCCTGAGCAGGTGGAGCTTCCTTCTGGGTTGTGGTCCTGATTCTAGGACACTGTTCCCAAAGCACTCGTCTGTGTTTGGACAGGAAAAGCTAAGACCTCCAGAGTCCTGAGATCTGGGGGCAGCGCAGATTGAATAGGCCCCTCCTGTAGAGCTGCCTCCTCCCTGCTCTCAGAAGGTGGGCCTGGGCCTGGTGGAGTCAGGCTGGCAGATGTTCACTGTGGCTAAGCAATAGGAGGTAGCCCTGAGCAGGAAGGGAGGAGGCTCAGGGAGGACAGGAGAGAGGGACACTGTTGTCCGGAACCTTCACCTTGCTGGGCTCTCTGTCCTGCTCCTTACAGGTGAGCGGATCGGGTGTATGTGTGTGTGTGTGTGTGTGTGTGTGTGTGTTGGTGCCCATCTGTGGTGAGCACTGTTGGGATAATACGGCCCTCGTTCCAAGGAGCGGAAATTGGAGGTTGTGGCAGGACGTGCCAGGGAACATCCTCCTGCCCCTGCAGATAAGCAAGAAGCTAACGGTCCAGCGTGAAGGAGAATCTGAGGGTGTCTGAGAGCTGGGAAGTGAAGGTGTGGGAGGAAAGGAAGGCAGAAGAGGGGCGTCCCCAGGAGTGGAGTGAGTGTCAAGGTCTGCCTGGAGCCTCTGGAGCACACAGCCAGCTCCCTGCTTCCTGCTTCTGCCATAGCTGCCTGCCTCAGAATGGGTCCTGATCCCACACTACCCCTGACACTGCCTCACATTCTATTCCCATCTCTACTTTGCACACAGGGCCTATGCAGACGAGCTTCCCCATTTTGCTGTACATAGCAGTACTTAAGTGCTTCTTTCTTTCCTTTTTTAAAAATTGTATTTAGTACAGGATATACAGGGTCTCACTACACAGATCTGACTCACAGTGATTACACTGTTTTCAGTCTCTCAAGTGCTGGGATTAACAGGCATGCACTACCACACCCAGTCTCAATCGCTGTCTCTGTGTGCTCCCTCTGGGGGGCGGGGTCTGGTGGCATGCCACCATGCAGCTGTTTAAGCAAGTGCTTTAGTTTGCTGAGCTATCTGGCCAGCCCAGTAAGTGCAGGAGGATCCTAACACATTTCTTTTTTCTTTTCTTTTCTTTTCTTTTCTTTTCTTTTTTTTTTTGCTTTTTGAGACAGGGTCTCACTATGCAGTTCAGGCTGGTCTTGAGCTCACTTTTGTAGCCCAGGCTGGTCTCGAACTCGCACTGATCCTCCTGCCTCAGCCTCCCGAGTGCTGGGATTACAGGCATGCACCACCATGCCTGGCCCTAACGCATTTCTGAAGGTAGTCAATGGGCCATGTTTTGGATCCTGTTGGCCATTATTTGTAGCTCTGCCTGACTCAGTAGGGAGCTGTCTTAGTTACTCTTCTGTCGTTGCTGGCACAAATACCTGACACCCAAAATGAAAGAAGGAAAGGTTTATTAGCTCACAGTTACTGGAGGTTTCAGTCCGTATTCAGCTGGCCCAAGGCTGAGCAGAACAGGGCAGAGAGTATCCAGTTCATGGTGGCAGAATAGCACCAATCATGACAAAGGCAACCAAACAATCAGGGGAGCAGAGAGCAACTGTGTGAGTCTGTCTCTATATTACATTCAGGCTCTCTGCCTCAGCCTATGCGCCTTAGGCCACACCCATAACCCCAGCAGTACTCAGACCCATAATCCTATCAGTACTAAAACACATAATTCCAAGGAACATGAGTTAAGTCTCACACTCTAGAAGTCCCCGCCCCATGATTGCATGAGGCTTTGCGGGGGACAACTAGACATAAACCATAACAGGAGCTAAAGAGCGTGGGTGAGTGGGAGCCAGGAGTCCCACCCTGTGTTCAGCCTGAGAGGGACAGGTGCAGGTGAGCATTTGTGGCCTTCTCTCTGACACTGGTGGGGACCTCTGGCCACCTTTTGCTTCCCAAAGCATTCTCTGGCTGGTTGGGCCAAGAGGTTGTGTGTGGATTTTCAGCTGCTTGGGGAATGAGGTGGCCAGGCCTCTGTCAGAGGCTGAGCGAATTCAGGCCAACGTCATCATCACTCGCTGCCCTGGGAAATGAGAGAGCTGGGCTGGGGTGGAGAGCGGCTGACTGCCCGCAAGCTGGACCCGGAGGCTCTGCGTTCGCTGTTGGGTTAATATTCAAAGCCAGCCACGTGGCTTCCCGACCTCGAGACTCTTGTTTAGCACTGTGGGGTGTCGGCATGGCAACAGAATGGCCCAATTTCTCAGGGAGGTCCTGAGTTTTACTCTCTGTGCTGACAGCCCATGTATCACACATTTTGATGTGAAAAATTTGGTTACAGAACCTGTGAAACTAAAGCGACAGGCTGATTCCCCCCCTACTGGCTGCTTCCCACATAGGGAGGCTTAGGGCTTTTGATGCTGTACCTTGTGGGCTGGCCAGTATATTTGAGGACATCCTCTTGGAGCTGTGCTGACGTCCACTGGCACAGGATAGCCACCTGTGCGGGAGGCAGAGTGGCTGTGGCTGGCGTCTGAGCCTCCCGTGGGGGAGGACGTCTGAGGCAGCTTCGATCGGTCCATGACTTAGGTGTTCAGTATGCCAGTTCTTTAGCAGGCATGGGTGGGAAGGCAAGGTGTTACAAGGAATTCCACTTTGCGTTATTAAAAAAGCATCTCCATTATGGGTGTTGTCAGCATAGATTTACTAATTTGCAACAACAGTTTCCTGCATAAAACCATGAAGGAATTAGGCAGTTTTCCTCAACTGGAGTTTTTTTTTTTTTTCCCCTGAAAGTGAGGTACTGCTAAATGGCCACAGACAAACTGTCTACCATCTCTGGACTTTGGTCAATCTCTGTTACATTTCAGTGGAGTGACTGACAAAGATAATTGTGCTTTGTCAAACCAATGAGAGTTTCCTCCGTAGAATGTATAAATGGCTCTCCTGAGTGGTGGTGCAAGGTTTCCTGATTAAGGGACAATTGCCTGTCAGAGGGTCTTGAGGTGATCTTGTGGCCTTGCCTGGGTCCGTATTTACCTAAGGGGGGACACTGAGGATGGCTTTTCTGGCTCTTTTCTGAGAGCAGAGGAAGAGCATAAGATGCAATAAGTTCTGGGTGAGGTCATATTTTATTTATAATGTGCACATTTTGGAGCCGTAGGAATATGATTTGCCTAAATGACAGAAAATGATTTTGTATTTAATTTGTCGAGGTGGCGCACGCACGAGGGAGGGTGGTGAGGGAAAGCACAAACACCCACGGTTTCCTTTGCCAAAGTGTTCAGATTTAAGGGACCCAATTTTCTGCAATGGGGTGATTCTGGGGCTCTTTCGACACCTGCCCATAGAGTGGGGGAACAGCCTATAGGAATCAAGGTTGGTAAGGACCTATGCACCCTGGTTCACCTGTGCTGGGTGGCCTGAGGCATGGGGGCATCGGGCCACTTCATAGGGGCTGCTCCTTCTCTAGCAGGCCGTCTATTTCTGCCCTAAGAGTCCCTCCCCCAGCCTCCTGACGGCGGCAGGTGGGGAAGCCCTGCTCCCTGGCACAGTGGCTGTGTCTGTCAGCTCAGCAAGCAGAGGAAGCCCTCCGGTCTACGAATGCCATTTCAGGCGGGAGTGCAGGGCAGCTCTGGCAAGGCCAGGCTGCGCTGCTCAGGGGACTGTGCTGCTCTAATGGAGAAGAATCACCCTGAGGTCAGAGGGGAGCCCGAGCTGGAGCAGTTCATTACAGTTACAAGATTGGAGATTTATACCCTGCCTGCTCTGGAGAAGACTGGAGGCGCCTTCTCCATGAACAGCAGGGCGAAGGCACACCGAGGTTAAATGAACACAATGCGCAAGTCCTGGGAGGAAGCAGGGGAGCCGGGCTTGCAAGCTGTGATTATACTCTGGCACTAAAGCAGGTAAGCACGGTCTGCGCAGGGCCCCGTCTGCAGAGGGGCTCCAGGGGCCTCATTGCTTCCCATAAATGTCTGTGGTCTTCGATCACCATCCCTCTCTGGCCTTTGTAACAACCATCTACTCTGTACTGTGTTTGTGGTGGCTTCGTTTGTTGGGTATTTAGATGCTGCGTAAGTACTTCACAAGCTCTGCCTCTTTGAATCCCTTCAGTGACCTAACGAGAGGGCTGCACTTTTGGGTAAACTGAGGCTGGCCAATGGCCTGACAATGAGTGGGAGTGTCTGAAGTCTAGGTGCCCGTCACCCTGAAGCCTGGCTCGTGCCTTCCCCTCCCAGGACTCCTTTAGGGCACGACGGGAATCTGCTACGTCGCTGCTCTCACATCTCCCCTGGACTGCCTCTGGGATTCAACCAACCGTGGGTTAGAAATAATGGGAAGAAAATCGCATCTACTGCAAACGTTTGCAGACTCTCTTATTCGGGTTGGGTGTTACAAGTAATCCAGATGTGAGTTAGAGTATACGAGGGATGTGTGTGGTTCTGGGCAGATACTTCATTCACCCTTTTATAGAATGGACCTGAGGCTGGGCGTGGTGGCGCACGCCTGTAATCCCAGCACGTGGGAGGCTGAGGCAGGAGGATTGGTGCGAGTTCGAGACCAGCCTGGGCTACAAAAGTGAGCTCAGGACCAGCCTCA
>PVJA010045869.1:0-15418 GCA_004027025.1 Myocastor coypus | reverse complement strand
TGGGCTGGGGGGGTTAAAAAAAAAAAGGGGTGGGGTGGGGGAGGGAAGGCGGGCCAAGGATCCTGACCCAGCCGGCGTGCGGGCTCTGCTACTGGCTGGGATTCGGGTCGGGGCTGGAACAGGAAGTTAGTCACAAGAACGCAGAGGCGGGGCAGAGGGGCGCAGGCAGCTTACCAGCGGCAGAAGCGCGGGCTCTGCTACCGGCTGGGTGTCCCTGCTTCCTGGTTGCTATCAACTGAGAAGTTTTCCTCTGCCCATGCCTTTCTACTATTTTGTTTCTGTCTTGGCACCAGCCAACCATAGGTTGAAAAGTAAGCCAAAATAAACAGTGGGTGCTGGGCATTTTTGGCCCAGTGATGAGAAAGCAGCTAATAGATATTTGTTCCAGAAATAAGATTATTACTGTGACTATCCATGCCCATAGTTTACAAGTGTTTGGCCTACAAGCCATGTTGGTGGCTATTGCCACCTATTGATGTGTGCAGAGCTGGCTAGGACTTTCCTTCATCCTTTTAGTTGGCTTTGAGCAATGTAAGTAGATTCAGCCAAGGAGTCAATATGTAATCTTTGAAGCAAAGTGAAAGGGCAGTGTTTCTCTAAGCCTGTAGCTTCCAAAAACACGTGTGGGCCAGGGTAGGATGCAGCTCCATGCACCATGCTTTTGGCTGGGATGGAGCCTCAAGTTAACAGGCTATGACTTCCTAGGGCATTAAAAATTACACATCAGAGCTGAAGTAGAGACTCTAAAACATTAGATATTACCTCAGTTGTACCATGTAGGTTATTCCTTCTTCATATCCTTCTCTCTGCATATTACAAAGATGATTTCAAACTAACCCAGCTCACACCCACACTTACTTCCCACCATTCCCACAGCCATTCATCCTCAAGCCAATCACTTCTTCACAAATTACTAACACCCAGGTTTATTTCTGAGTGAGGCCTTTCTTCTGGTTAGTTATCACTGTAACTGGACTTGGGATCCCTTGTCTCTCTGTAACTATAAATATGTTTCAGTATCTTTATTCTCACCATAGGTTATGCTGGAAGTGGTAAATTCAAATTAACTTGCTAGAATTCCAATAAATTCTCCATTGAATTACAAATATAAATTTCTTGGACCATGGTGAGGACTGGGAAGGGCTCTCTATAGATGAGAGATTCTGATCAGAGCCTGGAAAACTAAGGTGTAGCTAGAAGTACAGACTGTAAAGATCAGGCTTAAGGTGAGCATGATAGTGTAGTGGACTAAGTGCCTGCTTAGGCAAGTGCAGCGTTCCATCCCCAGTACCACATGTCATGCCAGCCCAGCTCTGGGATGTGCTGAGCTGGCCATCAAGTCTGCGTGTGGTGGCACATGCCTGTAATCCCAGTGCCAGGGAGGCTGAAAACAGGAGGATCTTCTACAAGTCCAAGCTGCCTAGTGAAAAGCTGTGCCAAATTCATTTTTAAAAAGGTGAGGGAGGGCCCGGCGGGATGGCTCAGTGGTCTGGAGCGCCTGCTTGGGAAGGCTTGGGTGGCTTCAGGGACCACCGTTCGATCCCCGGCACCACATGCTGCGCCAGCCCTGCCCTCGGGACAGGCTGAGCCAGCCATAAAAATGAGTGAATAAACAAACAAAGGTTCTGAAACAAGAAAAAAAATAAAATAAAAAATTATTAAAAAAAAAGTATACATTCTAGTATGTATTGTCACATGGACTCACATGTAGAAGGCACCAACTATGGTTTAATGCTCTACCATTGCCACCCCTTTTTTAAAAAGAAAACTTTTAAAATTTTATTTATTTATTTATTTATTTGGTATAGGGTCTCACTACACATACAGCTTGGACTCATAGTGATCCTCCTATCTCAGCCTTCCCAGTGCTGGGATTACAGGAGTGTACCACCACACCCCGGGTTTTGGAGGCTGGTGTGGTGTGTCAAGGGTCCTTGGGCCAGCATGGCATGTGATGCTGAGATTAAATCCAGGTCCTTGTGCTTGCCATGCAGGCACCTATACTACTGAGCTATCATCCCACCCCATACCATTGCCATCTTGGAATTTCTAATAAGTTTAAATAAGGAGCCTTGAATTTTCATTTTGCATTTGGCTGGGCAATTATGTTTCACTACTACTCACATATGGGCATTATAGACTATTTTCTTTCCTTTAAAGTCATTTCTGCACAGCTTCTCTCTAACCTTAACCTCCAAGCCAATTTGTGTGGGCCACAATGGCATGTACAGATGGTGGGGCCTCTCCTTTAACAAGCCACAGAAACCAGGGTTCCTGGGGAAGAGGTGAGGAGGTAAAGTTAGAGAGGTTTGAAAGTGGGAGAAGAGCTCTTGTGAAATTATCCACCACACCCACTGGGCCATTCCAGAGATTCCACCAGCAGAGAGAATTCCTTTGTGGCAAAACTCTTTCCAACTGCTTTTAAAATACGAATATTCCTGCAAGGGTCAACACCTCACGTTATTGGTCTCTATCAAGCTGTGAATAAGCTTGTAAGCTGTAGAATGCTGGTCACTAGAGGAGGTCTAAGCATGGGGCAACATTTTAGAGCATGAAAGGGACTTTGGAGCTGAGTGAGGAGTAACTTCACAAAGGATAAATCTGGATAAACCCTTGGTTTGTTGTTAAATCTGGCTATGAGTGCTGGAGTCAGAACAGCAGAGAACTGAGGGAAGGGGAAGCTGCTGAAGTTTCTTTTTTTTATACTTCACAGTTTTTCTAGATTCCCAGAACAAAAGCTTTGCTACTCTGCTTCTCTTGATGGATAAGGGTCTGCGGCTTTTATAACAACTTACCACAAACTGGTGCCTGCAAACAATGGAAAGTTGATCTTGCAGATTTGCAGGCTGGAGTCTAAAATATATATAAGGTCACAGAGTTGTCCCTTTCCATGATTCTTCTCTGTCTTTTCTCTCTCTCTCTCTCTCTCTCTCTCTCTCTCTCTCTCTCTCTCTCTCTCTCTCTCTTCTTTCCTCTTTCTTTTTATTGGTGTTTGACAATCTTTGCTGCTGCTTGGCTTGTGGACACAGCGGTCTCTCCACTAACATGGGTATCTCTGTTTGTGAAACCTCCTTTCTCTTTATGAGGCAGGGTATTTTAAAATTCCTAGGCTAGTCTAAAACTCACAATTCTCCTGCATCATGGGACTACAGGTAAGTGCCACTGTACTCTAAATGTGTGATAATCTCTGGAACCTTAGCTTAACGTCAACCACTAAGACCCTATTTTCAAATAAGATCATGTTCGTGGGCTCTGGGAGGTAGGATTTGGTGTCTACTTTTAGAACCACTTCACTGTAAGTCCCCATGTTTTTTGTTTTTGTTGGTTTTATTATCCTTGCTTTACTTGATCTTTGGTGCTTTTGATTTCCCCTTGACAGGAATCCCCAGATTCTGAGACCCATTATTAAAGAATAATAGTGAAACTTACACAAATTCTAGGCATTTTACAGGCCTGTACCGTGAAAGACTCTGCAGGGTCTCTGAGTATCCCAGGAGAATGGGAAAAGGACAATAGCAAATGCCTTTGATCCTCAAACAGGAAAGTCCCAATAAAAGCCAATACTGACTATATTGTTTTACATTAGTCAGAACATAGAAATGTGAATGTTTACAATCCTGAAACTGAAGTGAAAAGGTAACAAAAATGTAGTTCTGAGTTTTACCAGATTTATCGGTTTGTTGGAAAATTTGGAAAAGCTTAACAATATTTATGAATAAAAACCTCTAATAAATGAATCCCATTTACTACTCCTTTAGCATTCCTTTAGGAAAACATGGAAAATTATATGGAAGTAGTGTCACAGATGAACAATTAAATAGTATAAGTGATTCTTAGTTATTAAAGAACTTATCCTGAGAGATTTGGCATTCTGTTTTTTTCAGGTGGTGGCACAAGTGGTGTGTGTGTGTGAACTCCAGGGTCTCACACAGGCTGGCAAGCATTCTACCACTGAGCTATACTCCTAGCCCAAATCTAAATTGTTAAAATAAAAGGAAATGATTGATATAAATTTACACTTTTTTCTCATTAGTCTTCACCAATTTTAGTTATTTCTCTTCAAGAATTATTACAGCTTGGATCAAGTCCATAGAATATTCTACAGATTTGAGATTGAAGTTTCTCCTTTCTAATGAAAGGCTTTTTTCTAGGATGCCAGGTCACCTCCTATTTCCTTCTTTTATGTAAATCACAAATACTCTATTGAGGTTCACTTATCCTAATCATATTTTATAACTAATAATAACATCATGCAATTAACTTAACACATTGTTTTTGTGGGAAAATATGCCAAAAAGAATAGCTAACAAAATTACAAAAATAATGAGGGAAAATGGTCTCTCCAGATGATACACCACAAACCACAATTCTTAACAGCATGTGGCACTATTACACAAAGCCCAACATAAATGAATGGAGTGGAAGTAGGGCAAATATAGACTTGGGAACTTGGAGTGATAAAGGTGAAAGTGTGACATAACAAGTGAACTGAATAGCCAGCGAGGGGGAAAAAAAAAAAAAACATTTGAATCCCTATCTTACACCATAGGATAAAATTGATACTAAACACATCAAAGGTAAAAATTTGAAAGTCTAGCCAATCCAAATACATACATATATGTGCATATGTATACACAGAATGGAATGAAATATGGGAATATAAAATCTGACTACACAAAAATATTTTCTACATGGAAATACTACTATAAGCAAAATGAAAGGTAAATAGTAAACTGGGAAAATATTTATAGCTCACATCAAAGAAAAGATTAAGTTTTTTCTTTTACTCCAAATACACACACACACACACACACACACACACACGCTTCTTATAGAAAAAAAAAACAAACTAAAACTATAAACTAATAGAAAAATGGGCAAAGGCTGTGGAGACAGTCAAAGAGGAAATAAACATGCAAACAATGTTCATATCACTCATAAAGAATGCAGTTCTAAAGGTTCAATTCAATTATACTTCATAAATAAGGTTTTTTTTAAAAAAAAAAAAAAAAAAAAAAGAAACAAACTGTACCTGCCATTCATGAGATGGGGAATTTTACAGCTGGAACATACAGCTGGCCCACTGTCTGTACAGTAGGGCTACAATGACTCCCACCAAGATGGGGCTCCTCTGTTTCAGTTCCCATCCTTTGCACCTGGGGCGCCTTGTAATTCTCCTATTGGGTGCCTCAGTGATCTGAAATAGGCCACTGCCTGGCAATCAAGCCATTCTCAGTCCTCTCCCAGGTGTGTGTGTGAGGAATTCTTCAAAATTACCCAGCTAGAACAGATATTTCTGGGTCCACAAAAAGTACAAAAAGCAAGAAACAGCTCTTATTTGAAACTAGCCACTAAGTTTGGGAAAGATTTGTGATATAGGCATGGAGAAATGACATAGGTGCCCACCTATCTTGCTGCTGGCAGAACAAACTGGCTCATCCTCTTAAGATCTGAGCAACTTAGTAATGCGCTATCAGTGTAATATGTATGCTCACTCTTCCTGAGGCAGTCAACTTTTAGAAGTTTCCCAACAAATATATTTACATATATTAAAACTGGAGAATTTACAATATATTTATCATAGTATTATTTACATAGAAATTGTTGTAGGCAGCTGAATTAGAAATATTATAGGCAGTCAGACAGGGCTAGGCCCTTGAAGGAGCCAGCATGGAAGACAAGCTACCTTACAACTGTGAAAGAGATGGATGTTCCTGCTGAGGGCCAGACCTAAAGATCAAAGGTCCAACAAATGCTTACCTCCCTAAAGATAAACATCTGGGATTCATCATCACCTCAAAGATCCAGGAAGAGTCACTAATCCAACCCCCACCAGTTAAGCCCCTGTTCTATATTTCTGCCCACTTGTTACGTGACTTGCTTTCCCATTTGGTGCTGGATTTAATCAATTTTACCTGAGCAATAGTGTTAGTGCTTGTAATCTTATTGGTTGACTATAGTTTTGGCCCACCTCATGTCAGAGTTCCCATGTTTCCCACCTTAGACTCACCTTACTTCATAGTTTTGTTTTATAAAAACCCCTAGAAATGGCAGGTTTCTGGACAACCTGCTTGAGTTCCCCTTATGTCCCTCTCTTGGACAGGTGCTTACTTTCCCCCAATAAATATATTCTGCTTTTAACTTCTGTTGTTTCTAAAATTCATCTTTTGGTTTTAAAGAACACAAGCTCGGCCAGTGTATCTTTCAGGATGGTTGTTTCATTCCCCTATATCAAAATGACTGGAAACAACCTCCAAGTCTATGCAAATTATGTGTAACATTCAAGAGAATATTATGCTGGATAAGAAAGAATGAGGGGATGTTCTGTCTAGAAACGCCAGAGTGAGAGCATTCTCAGTGTTGCCCAGATCAGACACTAACAACATACACTCAGCAGGATGCTCAACTCCCAAACCAGCAGCTAGTGATAAATATCTGTGGAGAATGTCAGACAGAAAATGAAATTAAATCCAGTGATCCAAGCATTTCTGTATGATGATACAGAAAAAAATCTACAATATAAAATTTAAACAAAACAATAAAAATAGCAGACCTTGCACACAATGGCAATTGTGAAATGGGGCAGAAGTGGACATATATTTGTAATTATATTAATGTATATAGAATGCCTTTTCAATTACACTGGGAACTTTTGACCTCCACTTAGTGGAAAAATTGGATAGCAAGAGAAGAGCATATGAATGAGGAGTAGAGGTTCACTCTATGTGTGCACACCTCTACCACCTTGCAATTGCATGCTAGGTGAGTGTATTACTTAATTAAAAATAAATAAAACACTTGAAGTAAGAAATTTCTCTAGGCCCTCAAAGGAGACAATGTGGAAGACAAGATATTTTGCCACTGCGGGAGGAACAGGCACCTGTGGGCCTGAGCTCAAGACAAAAGATTAAACAAATACAGCTACATGTCTTCCTAGGGATGGGTATCTGGAATTGATATTCTCAATAGATATCAATGACCTTGAAAAATCCAGGAAAAGTCACTAACCTGACCTCCTACGGAAAAAGCCCCTGTTCTGTATTCATGTCCCCTTTCTATGTGACTCCCTTCGCCACTTGATCCTGATCTAATCAATTTTACCTGAGCAATTGTGCTTGTAATCTTATTGGTTGATCCCAGTTTTGTTCAACGTGTGTGTGAGTTCCTATGTTTTCTACCTTAGACCCACCTCACTTCATGAATTTTCTCCATAAAAATCCCTAGAAAAGGCAGATACTTTGGCAACCCACTTGGGTTCACTTCTGTCCTCTTGGACAGAAGCTTTCTTTCCCTCAATAGATGAATTCTGCTCTTCAATTTTTTCTAACAGTTACTATTATTATTATTATTATTATTATTATTATTATTATTATTATTATTTTACTCTAACAAGACTTTAGGTATTGGACTTCCAAATAACTGGATCTTCCATCTGAGCCACAGTAGCACTGAGGAGTCAGGAAGTTTTATTTCCATAGCCTGGGTTCCTGGGTTAGGAGGTTAAGGGAATCATTAGTTTGCTGGTAAAAAGTGTCTGTAAGTGCTCTTGCCTAAAACTCATTTGTCTTGGAAAGCACCCTGCTAGGCTGGGTCCACTGTCTCATTTCTTTTCCCCAAAGACAGGTCAGAAATTCGCATGTCTTGCATTTTATTCTGGTGTGTTTCTTCAGGGTGGAAAGACTTCTTGAAGGTCAAACAAAGGAATAATTCAAAATATTGGCCTTGGTCCTGAGAAAAAGAGCAACTTTAAAGACTAAGAAATAAATCCTTTTGTAAGTTTGATTCTTGCAAGAGAGAGTTTCCAAAGTTTTTGCTTCAAAAAACTTGGAAGACTGATTCAGTTGTCAGCTGATAGGAGATTAAAAATTATTTTTGATAATGGGTCACTAGGACTATTTGTTATGTATAACTGAGAACTTCAGAGAAATGAGTGATTCTATGATAAGAAAATTCCTTTCACTGCCATCTCCTTATTTATAATATTCCTCAACACTGACATTGTTAAACATAAAGAATGAAATAAAATGTATTTGTATTCATTCATGTGTGACTGAACTTGCTTTAAAAACAAAGCAATCCTATCACTTTACAAAGAGATAGATTCTTAGGGCCAGCCAAATAGCTCAGCAAATTAAAGCAACTGTAAGCCGGCACAAGGGCTAGGGGTTCGAACCCTGGGTCTGCCATGCTGGCCCTGCCCCAGGGGTGCACTGAGATGGTAATTGAGACTGAGTGTGGTGGTGCACACCTGTAATCATAGCTCTTGGGAGGCTATAAATAGGTAGATCACTATGAGTCCAATGTAGCAGTGAGACCTTGAACACCCTATAGACCCTTCCCTAAAATACAAAAAAGATAGTCTTAATAAAATTTCAATTTTATGTTTAATAATAACAGCTAGCTGAAAAAATTGCAATATAGTTCCAGCTAAATGTTTTTTAACCTTAGAAGTGGAAATATTTTTGATTTCAACTTGTTCACATATTATTTGCATCACTTGTTATTTACATTGGTTTTGTTGCATCAAAGAATTGCAGTGATTTTTAAAAAGTGATTTTTAAGCATGTGTGTGTGTGTGTGTGTGTGTGTGTGTGTGTGTGTGTGTGTAAAATCAGGAGTACAGTTCTTGGGCTGGGGAGATAGCTCAGCAGCCTAAGTATCTCACTGGCAAGCCCCAGATCCTGAGTTTGATGCCTCATACCACACACAAACACACACACAAACACACACACACACACACACACACACACACACACACACAGAGAGTACAACAGCACAGTTCTTTTTGTGAAATAGAATTCAATGAATTAGAAGAAAGAATAGCCTAAAGCAATTTCTTGATACATTTTTTAAAAATGATGATGGTAGACAGAAAAGTAATGATGTTAGCTCTTTGGAATCATTTTAAGCAATGATGTAACTAGATTTTTTTTAAAACCATTTTTGACTCATTTATGATGTGTTGGAAATTCTGTATTTTATTGAAAAACTTTTAAACAATATAAAACTGCTAAGGCAGAGGTAGCTTTTCAAAAAATTTTAAGGCATAAGTGAATAAATAATTTTAGTATCGCTTTTGGGGCCATCTGGATGAGCTGGTTTGAACATATAAAACTTGTTCATTAACACCTACATATCTTTTTCAAGATCCCTGAGTAACAAGAGGAACCAGACCTTGTTCTGCTGCTTCCAGCTCTAGGTAGCAGACTCAGGCATGGTGGGTGAGTCCCTTCTGGCCTTTTTTGAAAAAAAAAAAAAAAAAACCTGAATCACAAAGAGTAAAAGGAATCCTAGTGCTATGTACTTAGGAATAGAGAAGGATCTCAGGCTACAAATGCTTTTTTCCTAATTCGGGGTTTCTGTGGGCTTTTGATAGCTCCTTGAAAACCTTTGGAACATAACAGAGCTCCTGCAAACACACTTCTTATTTTTCTACTGCAAATTTTTTCCTTAACATAATATTAGGTGTCAGTGGCCTCAGTACCTTTCCCTGAGGTATACAGGAAGCAAACTTTGTGTTTACCCACTTCGTACTTAGAAAGGCAAGGCCTGTGTGTTTGTCCAAAAGTGTTAAACCAGGATTTACACCCACTTGATGTTCTGGCTAACAAGTTTTGCGTGTGTTTATCTGAGCGTCACAAGGGTATAACACATCTACATCACTTTAGAATTTGTCTTTTAAGAAGTATTCATTTGGTTTTTCTGGTGGAAGTAGCCCAGTTCAATAGAATGGCACATGAAAACCAGATTTACAAGTTTTATAGAAGGCCAAAAGTGAATCATCAGATTACTCATGACAGATGCTGAAGGTGATCCATTACGGTAAAATACAGGTTTTCATAACAGAAGAGGAGTGTGGGTGGATGAGGATGATGTGATGATGAGAAGGACTTTGGTGCTGGCCATGTGAGTAAAGATCCTGTAACAGTGAAATGGAGCAAGAATCAACAGATGCAGACCTCCTTGATTCAGATGATGAAGAAAACAGTGATGTGATTATATGCTTGACTGGTCAAAATGTCATAAAATGAAATAAAATAGCCGTGTAACCAAATAGAACAATGCAGTGTCAGAACTAGACCTGAATATATAGGGAAAGTGTTGGCAGGGGTGGAACCTATTAGAATATCAGTACTGCTGTTCACTGTTGGAAATTGTAACAGATGAAATGCTACAAGATGCAATTTCCACAGAAGCTGAAACACAAGTAAAATGTTTTGTATGCACCAATAGTCATTTTCTCTGTTTCTTTACATTCCTGGCTAAGGCAAAATACCTGTTTATTCAGTTCACAGTTTATAGAGGTTTCAGTCTATACTTGGCTGGCTCCCAGTCAGAGAAGCACACGGCAGAAGATAGCAGTTCATGGAGGCAAAAAATCACTCAAGAGCAGAGGAAGGAGCAGCAGTCGTGGCACCTTTCAAGCCTCTCCCTTCCACACTGACTGCAGAGACTGCAGCTCCACTGCGAAGATGAAGCTCCTTCAAAGTGGCACAGCTGTGATGTGGCCCAGAGCTCCGAGGACGTGGCACGGCTCTGAAAATGAAGCTCTTCAGAGGAAGTGGTGTGCAGCAGCCTTCCTCAACCCCATTATACACCCTGTAAGTGCTGAGTCGCCCCAGAGTGGGGCCCTCCATTACCCAGGAGTGTAGAGAGAGCAGATCTAGCTAAGCTTCTGACCCCTCAAGTTGATACAATGTATCAGCCACCACAGCCATATTAAAAAATGGCTGTATTGGGGCCCGGCAGGATGGCTCAGTGGTCTAAAGCACCTGATTAGGAAAGCTTAGGCGGCTGCAGGGACCGCAGTTTTATCCCCAGCACCACATGCTGCGCCAGCCCTGCCCTTTGGGCAGGCTGAGCCGGCCATAAAAATAAATAAACAAACAAAACTTTTGAAGCAAGAAAAAATACAATAAAATAATTTTTTTCCCAAAAAATGGCTGTATTTAAAAATGAGGCTTAGCCAGGCATGGTGGCACACACCTGTAATCCCAGCACTTGGGAGGCTGAGGCAGGAGTATCAATGTGAGTTTGAGACCAGCCTGGGCTACAAAAGTGAGTTCAAGGCCAGCCTGAACTGTTTGTTATGACACCTCACTAACTGAACTGAAAGCATTCATAGATCTGCTTTGCTTACTAGGAATTTCTCACAGAAACTGTAGGAATGCAAAAGACTTATGGAAAAGTGATTGTTCAAAATGCAGTATAAAAATTGTTGATATAAACACTCATTACGCTGTCAGTTTAGAGATGCATCCTGGAACTCAGCCATCAGGTCCTTATTCATATAGTAATAAACCAAATGATATTGTGAACTGACTTATTGCTATCTCCCAAACTAATCAGAATGTGACATTTAATGATTGGTTTATGAGTTTCCAGTTGATGTTGCAGAGCACGGTTGACCAGTGAAAGAACTATACACAGGAGCAAAGCGGAAATTCCAAGTGACATATTGCAATTTCAAAACAGAGAATTGTATAGTACAATCTCTGGATTTCAGAAAGGTTTCCATTGGCCTCATCTATGGCAAAGAAAAACAAACCAGTACTACTGATGTCAACATTGCACCATGATGGAAATATTGATAACCTTGACAAACTGAAGCCTGAAATGGAAACTTTCTACAAAACCAAAGGCAGAGCAGATGTTATTGAGTAATGCAGCAACTATGATGACACTAGAAACATAAAACATTGGCCAGGGCTGTGTTTTACTCAATCCTAAACATGTGTGACATAAATAGTTTGATAATTCACAAAGAAAACAACGAGTGGTAGAAAATTCCTTTGTGTGTGTGTGTGTGTGTGTGTGTGTGTGTGTGTGTGTGTCTTTTTGAGACAGGATCTCACTATGCAGTTCAGGCTGGCCTGGAGCTCACTTCTCTAGCCCAGGCTGGTCTCGAATTCATGTCGATCCTCCTGCCTCAGCCTCCCAAGTGCTAGAACTATAGACATGCACCACCACACCCAGCAACAAGTAGAAAATTCTATAGAGAAACTTTCTTAGAGGATCGGGACTGGAACACATAAGAGATCATATACAGCAGAAGGAAAATAAAAAGCTTCTTGCCCGGAGAACTATGCAATAAAATTGTGGCCCATGCTGGTGATCTGACGGGTGCATCATTGCAAACATCTACTATGACAACAAGTAAATCAGAAAGATGCTGGCTGTGCCCCATAAGAAAAGACAGGAAAATAAAACATGTCAATGTACGCAATACTTGTGTATGGAATTTGCAACTTTCATGTGTGAAGACTGCCTTGAATGTAGCCGCTGAAGCAGTCTTTCTGTTGTAGACCTTTATTTGTACATTGAAGCTGACATAGGTTTTTATTTCTGGTGTTATTTCTTAGGTTTCGTAAGCAAGAACACAACTGAAAACCTTGATGTCTGTTCTAAGCACTCATTACACATTTGATGTTTCTAAACATCTTTTTCTTATTATTTAGGTGTGATAATTGAAGTAAATATTTTTTGTAGAGTGCTAGTGGTATTTTGTTTGTAGTTCATATAGTAATCTATTCTGTTATCACTTAGTCTTTGTAGCAATTACACAGATGTTGTGAAAATGTAGACATTTGCTCTACTTATTTGTTTTATTTATTTTTTATGTATCTGGTACAGGGTCTCACTACATAGCTCAGACACTTAGTGGTCCTCCTGTTTTCAGCCTCCCCAGTGCTGGGAATATAGGTGTGCACCACCATATCTGTTTACAGTGGCTGGCTCAGTGCACTCCGTGGCAGGTCTGGTGCAGCATGTAATGCCACAGATTGAACCCAGGTCCCTGAGCTTGCCTAAGCAGGTGTTTAACTTACTGGACCTTGATGTTTATTCTAAATATACTTCACATATTAAACATTTAATTATTTGCCTTATTGGTATCTTACATTACTGTTAACTTCAGGGATTATGTAGTGTATTAACATCTTGACAAAACAAGTCCAGGCATACACCAAGTATTGTGCTACAAAAATGCCAGGAAACAAAATATGTGTGCTGTCAGTGTAAGTGGTGTGTGTGTATGGGCTACACTGCTGTCACATGTGAAGAGTGCATTAGGTGTGATAGTTGAAGCAAAGATTTTTCAAGGGGAATAGAATATTATTGGTATTTTCATCGTAGTCTGTATAGGAACTTATTTCTGTTGTTCTTTTTTAGACTTTGCACACCAAAAATCAGTCAATGTTGAAAATTTTAATGCTTTTTTGGTAACACTCAATAAATATTAAAAATGCAAGAGTATTTTCCTGTCAAGCACATGTTGTTTAATATAAAAAAAATTCATAGAATTAAAGTTAAGAATTCATCAATAGAAATATATTAAAGAATAAATGTGGGTGCTGCACACCACGGTTATGCTGCTTTATGTCAAAAAGTATGTCAGATTCTGATTAAGACTACCCTTCACTGCCTCCCCAGTCATTTCCATCTGTCACTTTCATGAAGCTCTGCTTTCCTGTGCCTGTCACGTACCTCCCTGGGAGCTGCCTTGTTCCTACCATCTCTGATCCTGAGGGAAATAGAACTGTACAAGACCCCAGCACTTGTACTTTAACTCTCCCTTGACAGCTTACTTTTCAGTTTTCTCTTTTCTCACCGGGTACCTGCTATCTGGCTTTGCTCAAACTTATTCAGCTTCAGATAGAGTTACTATATATTTTCTTTTCTACACTAGCATGAATTAGAAAGATAAAACTTATGGGCTGGGGAGATAGCTCAGTAGAATGAGTGATTGATTGGCAAACACAAGGTCCTGAGTTCAATCCTCAGCTCCGCAAAAAAAAAAAAAAAAAAAAAAAAAAAGATAAGAGTTATATTAATAATTATGGCAAGCAAACAGGTGGAAACCACAACCATCCTCAGATTTGTAGCCTCCTTAGCTATGGGGCTGCTGGTGAAAAAGGAAGGATGACAAAATGGTATAAAATGTTGGGTTGTATTGGGGTTAAACTAGAAACAGATAAATTAGGGAGATCTAGATACAAAGGCTATTATTACTGTAAGATCTGAAAGAGAGGGGAAGTGTGTTGGCAATGAATGTTGAGTGGCTTTTGTCCCATACTCTGGGACAGCCAACACAGTCATCTGTAAAGCCAGCAGCTATCTACTTAATGTGATAAGGGAGCATAAGAAAATTCCACGAAGTGTTATGTTTATAAAATGTTTGTATTTCTGATAACTTCTACCATACACAACATTCCCCCAAATAAGATTATTCCTTAGGCTTTGTGCAAGCTGGTTCATTTTATTTGTATCTATTTTACTTATTTATTTATTTATTTTGTCTTTTTGAGACAGGGTCTCAATGTGCAGTTCAGGCTGGCCTTGTGCTCACTTTGGTAGCCCAGGATGGTCTCGAACTCACATCAATCCTCCTGTCTCAGCCTCCCAAGTGCTGGGATTACAGGTATGAGCTACCACACCTGGCTAAGCTGGTTCATTTTAAGTGGATGATACAACTTGGTGAGAATATCACAAATCCATGCTTCCTTTCCTTGTAGAGAAGTAACATAAGAACATGGCCACTGGACCTGTAAATTTCCAATCTGGGCCAGAGATGACGTCGGAAAAGATTTTGAATGAAAGGTACTGAGCCAAGCTCATTGGCAGGAAGAGATCCTGTAGGACTGTAGGTCCTGCCAGTCATTCCATGTGTCATGTTCATACCTGGAAGCCCATTCTCCCCTTCTTCGAGCCATTTAGGTCAGCATGGAGTATGAAAGAAGAACTAAAGACAGGTAAGACTAAAACAAGTAAAATCATAACTAAAGATTACATTTTCAAGCCGGGCGTGGTGGCTCACGTCTGTAATCCCAGCACTTGGGAGGCTGAGGCAGGAGGTGCGAGTTCGAGACCAGCCTGGGCTACAAAAGTGAGCTCAGGACCAGCCTCAACTGCATAGCGAGACCCTGTCTCAAAAAGACAAAAAAAAAAAAAAAAAAAAAAAAAAAAAAAAAAAAAAAAAAAAAAAAAAAAAAAAAAAAGATTACATTTTCAAGAAGATTACAACTTCTGAAACACAGCTGAAGTTATAAACTGGAGATTCATATCAGTATTCCTTTGGTTAATTAAGCCTCTTTTTTTTTTCTCCAGATCCATCATATTAAATTCTTTAGGCACATTGTAAGTTCATATATAAGCTCAATTAAAAAATAAAGAGCAGGCTTAGATAAGGATATAGGAAGAACTTAAAGAATGGTTAAATTGACTTCCTGTCCCAGCCCAGCCCAAACCCCACCGCTGGGAGCTGAGCCTGCGCACCCGCTGCGGGTAAGCCCCTGCGCCCCTCTGCCCCGCCTCTGCGTTCCCGCGACTAACTTCCTGTCCCAGCCCAGCCCAAACCCCACCGCTGGGAGCTGAGCCTGCGCACCCGCTGCGGGTAAGCCCCTGCGCCCCTCTGCCCCGC
>PVJA010045867.1:0-15382 GCA_004027025.1 Myocastor coypus | reverse complement strand
GCCTCCCGAGTGCTGGGATTACAGGCGTGTGCCGCCACGCCCGGCTTTTTTTTTTTTTTAAGAATTTTTATTTTTATTTATTTTTATTTTTTTCTTGTTTCAGACCTTTTGTTTGTTTGTTTATTTATTTTTATGGCCGGCTCAGCCTGCCCTGAGGGCAGGGCTGGCGCAGCATGTGGTGCTGAGGATGGAACCTGAACCGCATTCCCTGCAGCCGCCCAAGGTTTCCTAAACAGGCACTCTAAACCACTGAGCCATCCAGTCTGGCCCCCGCTTTTGCTACCTTGTAACTGCCATGGATCTTTCACCTCTGTGATGCTCCTTGGCCAGGCTGCCCTGACTTGGAGCTGGCTGACTGTGGACTAAAGCTGTCAGAAATGAGCCAAGTAAACCTTTTCTCCTTTAACTTGCAGTACTGGGTGTTTCATCTCAGTAATGAGAAAGTAACTAAGACACCATAGTTGGAAAGTTTTCTGCTATGATTTCTATAAACTGATTTGTTGTTCCATATGTGCCGTCCTCTAATGTCTAATTTTAAGTAGCTGTTGAATGAATTTCCCTTGGTTCCTTACCATTTTTTAGATTTTTCAGAGTGTATCAGCATGCATTACCATTTTTGTCCTCAAGATCTGAGACCCTTTCTTCACGTCAATCATTTCTTTTGGTTATGTGTTCAATGTAACTCTTTATCTGTAGGATTCTGTGTGACACTTTTTCATGGAGTTTACTTGTTTGGTAAATTGTAGTTCAGCCTGGCCTTGAATTCTCTTTTTGGCGCACACTGGCCTTAAACTAGAACTGTTTTTCCTGCCTCGGCCTCCAATGCTTTGAATAGGTTTTGTTTGTTCGTTTTTGTTTTGTTTTGCGGGACCAGGGTTCAAATTCACGGCCTTGCACTTGCCAGGCGGGCACTTGAATAGTTTTGATTAGCTTTTCTAATCAGCTTTTGTTTAATTCTGCCATCTTTTTGGTCATATAATACTCGCTTGCTTGTACTGTTAAATTAACTAGCTAATTAATTTTTGAGATAGAGTTTCACTGTGTTGTTCAGGCTGACTTAGAACTCAACTATGTAGCCCAGGCTAGCGTTGAACTCATGGCAGTCCTCCTGCCTCAGCCTGCTGAGTGCTGAGATTACAGGTGTGGGCCAGCACATCCAGCTCATACTGTTTTTAAAAGTAAGAATAAAATATCTTCTATTACAAATATGTCTACATTGTTAGAACCTGTGGGCAAGGTGATACAGGAATCTCATCATACTGGGAGGCTGAGGCAGGAAGGCTGAGGCTTGTTTGAGCTCAGCCTGTGTATTTTGTAACTTAAAGAGACCCTGTCTCAAAATAAAAAGAGGGTTAGAGACATAACTCATTTTAAAGGCCGTGAAGTCAATCCCTAGTACTACCAGACTAAGCTTTTTATTTTATTTCATTTATTCATTTTTTTGGACCAGCATTCAAACTCATGACCTTGCACTTGCCAGACAGGCACTTGTGCCATGGAGGTAATTTCCCCAGCCTCCAGATTAATTTTTTTAAAACAATTTTTTTTTAAGAATTTTTTATTTTATTTATTATTTTTTTCTTGTTTCAGAACCTTTGTTTGTTTATTCACTCATTTTTTATGGCCAGCTCAGCCTGCTCCAAGGGCAGGGCTGGTGCAGCATGTGGTGCCGGGGATGGAACCGTGGTCCCTGAAGCCGCCCAAGCTTCCCCAAGCAGGCGCTTTAGACCACTGAGCCATCCCGCCGGGCCCAAAACAATTTTTAAAAGGTAAAAACTGCTGAAATTGAGGTTTCCTGGAGAACTTGCTAGTATGACCCTAAAAATTCAGATATGTAACGTATTTAATAAATAAATTTTTAAGTATTTTCCAAATAGTTTTATTTGCTAGAAAAACAAAACATATACATAGTACATTTATATAATTTTTTTTATTTGTGCTTTTTTTTTCTTTTTTTGTGATTTTTCATAGTGGAATAAAATATAGAAATAATAAATATAACCCATTGTTTACTGTTTTCAAATGCTGCTTACTACTAATTGCAAATCACTTAATATTCTTGTAAAGTGAAAAATGCAATTAACTTGCCTTAACTGATGAATTTAAGTGAATTAATGCTAGCATTTTCATAGGTGCATTCCTACTGTCTTTTATTACTTTGTGTAAATATTTGATTATGTCACCACAGTCAGTTTTCTTTTAGTTGAACAAGAGCATCATATTTGTTGTTTAATATTTTTAAGTTTTTTTTTTTTTTCTTCAGTACAGGGAATTGAACTCAAGACATTGGCCTTGCTAGGCAGGCCCTTGTGCTGCTGTGCTATCTTCCTAGCCCTTTTAGAGTATTACCTACATGTAAGAAATTAAGACAGGTGGTATTAAGAGAGGTGGTTCAAACTTTAAAGGCTTATGATTTAGATATTAGAGTACACATACTAATGATCTGGTATATAGTAGATGATGAAGGAATAGAGCACTGCCTTTTCAGGTACTAAAGTAAAGATGAGTTGGTTATAAAAAGTTTGACAAAGGATGAAGGTATGAGACCTTAAATGCAAACACAGTGTTAAGATACCATCAAAGGTATAAAGCTAAGAACAGATACTCTTTGTGTTTATGTGGTAGCTGTTTAATTATATTTTTAGTATGTATTTGGTTGTTACAGGATCTCACTACACTGCCCCAGCTCATGGTGATCATCCTGCTTTCAGCCTCCCCAGAACTGCGATTACAGGCCTGTGCTACCATGCGCACATGCTGGCCAACTCAGCACAGCATGTAGTGCTGGGGATTGAATCACAATCTAAGCTTGTCTGAGCTTGCCTAAGCAGGTGCTTTGATCTGCTGAGCTATCTTGCTAGCCCTTTGGTAGCTTTAAAAGAATTTTTTTAAATCTTTTAATTCTTCATTTATTTGGTGTAAGTCCTCAATATGCAGCTCAAGCTGTGGTGATCCTCCCATCTCAACCTCTCCTGTGTTAGGATTATAGATATACGCCACGCCACAGTGCCTGGTTTTGGTGGCTAGCATGGCATGCCCAGGGTTTCAGGGCTGGCACAGTATGGGGTGCTGCGGATCAAGCCCGAGTCCTTGCACTTGGCAGGCAAGCACTCAGACCACTGAGCTATCTCCCCAGCCCCGGTGGTAGCTGTTTAATACATAGTTTTAAATTGCATTTATACTGAAGGCCGTCAGATAACAAGCTTCAGAGTTTGTGATTGGGAGCCAAAAAATAATTTTGAGCAGTGGTTGGTGATAAACAGGATTTTCAAGATTTCATTTAGTTACTTCAAATTTTAAAACACATAAGAAATACATAAAGTAGGATTGAATATTCTCTCTCTGTCTCTGTCTCTCTCTTGGTACTGGGAATTGAACTCAGGACCTTATGCTTGCCACATAGGCTCTGTGCCCCTGAGCTATATCCCTGGCCCTATTACTTGTTTTTCATAATTATAAGATAAGGCAGGGCTAATGTCTCATGTGTAGATTAGAATTTACAATATAAGATTAGTAAATTAATTAACCTTACTTGAACTTGCTATATAAGATTAGAAATTTTATACCTTGAATATGATGTTTTGCCTTGTTTGTGAGAGGCAAAGTGATGCTGTGTTCTGTAAGGGGTCATGAATGTCACTTTCTCAGCTGAATGAGGTCTGACTTTCTACAGAATTCTCTGACCCAGCCAGTACTGAGTATTGCTGTAATACGGGCATGCAAGTCTATATGGATGACGGGAGTGGTGCGATTATCCCATCCACTATTCCAGGAATTGAAGTGCAATGGGAAAAGCTCCTGAGAAGCATTACAAAACAATTTCTATCTGTTAAAAAAAGAAAGAAAGAAAAACATTGCAAACATGAAAAGTATGAAGAGAAATACAGGAAGTAGAGCAGCCTCCAAATCTTTGGAGTTTATTATACTAGTGAAAATTTATGACAATTTTGGAGTTAGTTGCGTGCTCATAAATTGACCAGATCTACCATCTGTCCTCAAGCAATTCATAAGGAAAAAAATAGAAGTACCTGTCTCTCACACAGACATACCTCCAACAATTAAGATGGTCCTGCCTACACAGAGCACCATTTAGTCTTGTTTTCTTTTCCTAATTGTTTGAGTGATTTATACAGATGACAGGAATAACCAGTATATGAGGTACCAAATTGGGAAATAAGAGAAAAAAAAATGAGGACAGATAGAAATTTGTGATACTGTTCCTGTAGGAAATCCAGGAATGTTAACTGTGTCTCCTTTATGGAATATAGATTATAAATGTAGTGCTATTGCCACCAAAATTCAGAGAAATTATTTTTTTGAGGATTAGTAGTGTGAAAGCCTAGTGTCATTATATATGTAGTTCTCATAATGCAGCGAAAACAAGGAGTCCACTACAGTGAAGCAAAAGTTGTGTTCTTGGATTATGTGCATTCTTGTACAGTCAGTTCTTTTACAGCTTTGTACCTGTTGTTACACTACCTGGACTTGAAGGTGTCCTCAGGAGCTTATGGTCTAGAATTTTTCTTTAAGAGAGTGACTAGCTATAGAGTTCAGGCTGATCTTGAACTTACTCTATAATAACTCAGGGTTCCCTCAAGACATTCTTTCCACCTCAGCCTCCTGGGTGTTGGATACAGGTATGCCAGCATGCCCAACTCATTCTGGATATGTTTGTCTTGAGCACTGGTCATAATAGTAAAGTAATTGTTCTAATTCTTTTAAAAATTTTGAGAAAAAAAATGATGAAACATAAGTGTGTTTGGTATATGAATGGTGTATGTTTTTAAGGATATTGAGACTGAAAACAACAAAAGACCATAGGAACTAACACATGAGACTGCTGCTACCCAGCAAGTGTAGAAGATTTTCCCATCAACAAGCAAGTTGTGGACACTGTGTAGGGGTCCTAATCTAGTTCAGTTTTAACACTACCTGGCAACAGCATCTGATTCTATAAGTTGAGGGCACAGTGCCAGAGATGACCCCTCTTCCGCCCTTCAGATGTGCTACAGAGTGTTTTACCTGTGCTTTTAGTTGGCTGACTACAAATAGAGGTTTTCATAGTCCGTTCCTTGGGTTCATTCTCTTGAGTAGATACCAGGACCCAAGAAAAACACATCTGTGGGTTAGTAAAAGGATATTACAGGGATTTGGGTGAATAGCTGCCCTGGGTGAGGTATGGGAAGGATGCAGGGCTGTGATGTCGATTCCTGGCACGCTATCCCCCAAAAGCCTCCATGTCTTTGGCTCTCTGGAAACTCTCTGGGCCTTGTTCTTTTGAGTTTTTATGGAGACTTCATTGTAGCTTAATGGTGTGTGTGTGTGTGTGTGTGTGTGTGTGTGTGTGTGTGTGTGTGTGTGTGTAAAACAGCTGACTCAGCCTGCCCAGAGGCGGGGCTGGTGCAGCATGTGGTGCTAGGGATTGAACTGCAGTCCCTGTGGTTGCCTAAGTTTGCCTAAGCAGGCACTTTGGACATCTGTGATCCCATCTATACAGATAGCTGTAGGATTGCAGATTCAAGGTCAGTCTGGGGAATTTAGTGAGGGCTTGTTTAAAAATAAAAAGGATGTAGAATTCCTCTGGGTGCAGTTCACAGTACTGCAGAAACAGAACTCTTGTGTGGTCTATTGCTGACAAGACAGCAGGTAAACTGAGTAAGGCCTATCCAGATTGTCTGTGGACAGTACCTTCCCACTGTAGAGCTTCCTTTTCTGAAATGAGGGGCTTATGATATATAAGAGAATTGTTTTATGGCTCCCAAAATGGAGTGGGGTGCAGTGTTTATTACCTAGAAACGAATTTTTTTTTTTTTTTTTCCCAGTGGCCTACCTTGAGGAGAAAAGGGAACAGGTGGAGAAGGATGGTAGGAAAAGATCAGAGAGACTTTGCCCTGTGACCAAAGAGCCCAAGGTCTGTCACTTAGGAATTAATAAGGAAGTAATGAGCCAGAAACATGGGCAAAAAACAAAACATGTGCCATAGAGACTTTGGATCATCACATGCAGCACTTGCATGATGTCATTGGGAAGTGTCTTGAGACTCTGGTGAGTTCTGGTATTCAAAGCTTTCATTTAGGAGTACTTGGGATAGAAATAGTATGTGTCAGTAACCTTGGACTGCTGGATTGCTGTGTGTGTGGTAAATGGTAGGAATCTGGGAGAGAGGCTTCACTCTGGTGAAGTTACAGACAAATGAGGAATTTTTAATTAAATTGCTCATAGTGTGTTGAACTTGGCTTAAACCTTGTTACATCTTTTTGCTACCTAGTGATGAAAAACAACCAACAGAAACTTTTATTTTGGGTCCTGTGGACATTACTGGAAGAAAGCATTTTATATTAGGCTTGTGCATTTCCTCAACTCTTGTGGTTTGCAGCCTCCTGAGCGTATGTTAGCACATGAATAGCCAAGACAGGTGGCTGAACTGTTGGAAGATACAAAACCAAACCCTGCTTCAGGAAGCTCTCAGCCTTGCTCACCTTTGGATAGGATCCATTCTTACTGGAAGTGACTTTCTCATTTGTTTTTAAAATTTAATTTTTAACTACTTTTTTTTTTTGGCCTAGGTTACAAAACATCCTTCTATGCATGAGACCTACACACTACATGTCTTAGAGGAACTAATCAATGGTTTTTCATCTCCTGGAACTACTTAGAAACAAAAATATGGGGCCAAAAGAACTCCTTATCTTTCTCTGACGGTTTGTTGGACATGCTTTCATACTGAAGAGAGGTGCACACACTGGCTACTGGTACGGAGACTGCCGTGGAGGATCATGGACCATCCTAGTAGGGAAAAGGATGAAAGACAACGGCCAGCCAAATCCATGGCACAGAGGAGTGCACACTGCTCTCGCCCACCTGGCTCCTCCACATCTTCTGGGGTTCTTATGGTGGGACCCAACTTCAGGGTTGGCAAGAAAATCGGGTGCGGGAACTTCGGAGAGCTTAGATTAGGTAAGAGCCTTGTTCTGTCTGGGACATCTTTGTGCATCAATTGCCACGATAAGCTTTGGTGTGTTTTAAAATAAACAGTTTATAGTTTTATGGGAAATTTTTCCTTAAGTGGAACCTCTGGGCATATAAGATACATAATTTATGCAGGGGGCCGTAGTTATTATCAGACATAATTTCATTCTTCAAGGTTAATCCATATGTGTTGCTAGGCTTTTAAATTTTTCACTAGTTCTCATGTTTTATGGTATAGGTAGATTATATCCATGTTATCAATAACATCTAGATTCTAATTTAGTAGGATCAAGTAAAGCCACCCATGCCGGGCCCCAATTTCCCCTTGTAAATAGTTCACAGGTGATACAGATGCAGTTTTCTCCTGAATGATACTTGAAAGTCCTTGCTTTAATTCTTACTGTGTAACACCCAGACGTAATCTGTAAGGCTATATATCCTGTTCAGAGAGATTTTGCAGTTGGCACTGTTGCCTGGAGTTTTCATCTGTAGGAGTGAATTAGAGCTCAAAGGAGAAATTATGTAATTTTATTTTGCAGCCTATGACATGCATTTTCTATTTAAAGTTTGAATTTATGGGTGAGATCATGAATAATGATGAATTTAACCAATTTAAAGCTAAGAGATTGTGAAGGTGTTCACTGGGTATTTAATACTTTGTAATGGATCCTCATAAGTGAGCAGAGAAGAGAAGGTGAAAGAACTTTAAAAAAGTCTGTTTGGAGAATGTGAAGAGGTCCCCTGGTGGGCTGAAGGGTTTTTCTTTCTCTTCAGAGCTGTAGAGTGGGAAGACTCATGTGGCAAAGTGTGGTCTTTGGTGGAGTGGGAGGGTGAGAACATGGGATCATTTTTGTTTGTTACTCCTGCTGCTTCTGATAATTTTGCAAAAAAGATGGGACAAATCTTGCCTTGATTCTCTTCAGTGACCCTCTGGGAAGACCACAACTAGGAGGGATCTCACTGCAGGATTGAATCCAGGAGCGTTAAGAATGAATTTATTTTTATTGGAAGAAGGCTAGCAACTTGGAGTTTCAGGACCTGATGCTAGGGTAATGAAAGGGTCTTTAAATTTAGAAATATATTCATGTTCCGGTTAGCAAAGCCAGCAGATGCTATTGAGAATAGGAGTAAGATGTGTAATTTCACAGTGCTTGACTTCCTAGCAACTACTCAGTTGCTTTAGCAACTAGTTTCACAGATACTCATTTATGGAATGGATTGACTTTGTTTTAACATCGCAGTACTACTGGCATTAAATAGATTGTGGCGTAAACATCCACACATTGGTGCTGAAAGAGATAGGCTGTGTGCCCCTTCCATCAGTTTCTCATCCTGTTACGAGGAAGTAGAAGACTGCAGCCTACAGAAGCAGGTGAAGTGAGGCCTCTACGCAAGCCACCACCTTCAAAGCCCCATTTCTCCTTTTCTAGGCTTACTGTCTTTCAGTATATATATTACACATATATGTAAAAGTGTATAAATATATTTTTTTCTTTTTCTTTTCTCTGAGAAATCATGTTATGTAGTCCAGTCTATCCTTGAATTCTGTATGTAGTCCAGGCTGCTCTTGAACTTGCTAAGTACCTCAGGTTTGTCTTGAACTTGTGGTGATCATTCTGCCTCAGCCTCCAGAGTCTTGGGATTATAGGCATACACCAACATGCCCAGCCCAAATGTATTTCTGCTTTAGTTCTTTCTGCCTGTAGAACTCTTTTCTTTTTTGGGGAGTTACTGGGGAGTAATAGGGGATTGAACTCCAGACTTTGCACTTGCCAGGCAGGTGCTTATGCCATTGAGCTATGTGCCTGGCCCCAGAAGTTTTTTCTAATATTGTGTATAACCAGTTGTTTCTTACCCTTTAGGCTTCAGCTTGTTGCCTTCTCAGAGGGATTTTGCGTGACTTCTTCCCTGTCCTCATTTAAAGTGATTGCACATTTCTTCTATATCAGATATGTCCTGTCAAACTGCTCTTTCAAATTTATATTGCAAAATTCTTTTTTCTTTTTGGGCTATAGTGGAAATTGAACTCAGGACCTTGCGCTTGCCAGGCAGGCACTTATGCTGCTGAGCTATCTCCCTGGCCCACAAATTTGCATTAATTACTGTCTCAAGTAATGTGTTACTACCTCTCTTTACGTGAATAAAAGTCTTAAAGGGTACGGATTCTGTCTGTATTGTCTAGTGTTATATAATGGGATAAATGGATAGATAAGTAAAAACTGAAAGAATAAGTTCCTTTTGGTCCCACATATGTAAGGTTGGTGGTAGGTAATAATAATATTATTATTAATGTAATTGATAGTATATTTTGGTTCTCTGCAAATCTGTTGCCACCTCTCTATCCTTTAACAACTATTTATTTATTTATTTGCTAATCCTGGACTGTTTGGTAGGATACAAAGAATAACAAAACATAGTTTTTGCCCCACTAAGCTTGCTACATCCTAGTAGTAGAGAGAAACAGAAAAACAACTTGAGGCTCATAGTAATAATATGTGTTAGACCTGGGCATGGTGGTGCTTGACTGTAATCCTAGTACTTGGGAGCTTGAGGCAAGTTGATCTCTATGAGGCCAACCATGACTACATAATGAGTTCAAGGCCAATGTGCACTACATGGAGACCCAGTCCTTAAAAAAAATATGTACTAAATTGTATAAAAACTATCAGAGGGGCCCAGCAGGATGGCTCAGTGGTCTAAAACGCCTGCTTAGGGAAGCTTAGGCGGCTGCAGGGACCGTGGTTTGATCCTGGGCACCACATGCTGCACCAGCCCTGCCCTCAAGGCAGGCTGAGCCGGCCATAAAAAAATAAATAAACAAACAAAAGTTCTGAAACAAGAAAAAATAAAATAAAATAAAATAAATTCTAAAAAAAAGAAAACTATCAGAGTGGTGGGTAGTGGTACATGCCTGTAATCTCAGCACTGTGGAAGGCTGATGCAGGAAAATTCAAGTTTGACCTCAGCCTGGGCAACTCAAGGGCTTAGCAAGAGTCTGTCTGGAAATTTATTTATTTTTTATTTTATTTATTTATTTTTTTCTTGTTTCAGAACCTTTGTTTGTTTATTCACTCATTTTTATGGCTGGCTCAGCCCACCCCGAGGGCAGAGCTGGCACAGCATGTGGTGCCAGGGATCGAACCGTGGTCCCTGAAGCTACCCAAGCTTTCCCAAGCAGGCGCTTTAGACCACTGAGCCATCCTGCGGGGCCCCTGTCTGGAAATTTAAAAGGAGTAGGGATATAGCTCAGTGCCAAAGTCCCTGGCTTTGCCCTCAATAATAAAAACAACAACAAAAACAGCTATATTGGTGGAGAAGGATTCAGAGAGGAGTCGCTGACTAGATGAGAATCAGCTGGTGGGCAGCAGAAAGACTAGCTCAAGGGTGCTTAAGCATTAGGTATAGTGAAAGAGTTCAGTGTACTACCAGAGTGAGAACTAGTTACGTGTGTCTTGGCCATAGGACGTGAGATGAAGGAGATAGACGGGCTGCCGAGTGTGCAGGGCCAGGCTGCAGTTTGCATAGTAGAAGGTGTTTGGACTTTATCTGCAGGAGTTATTGAGACTTCTGCAAGAGTGACACAATCTAGTTTGCATTCTAGATGGTTCAGCCAACAGATCATGCAGGAAAGAAGGTGACGTCCTATAGATTTTGTTCTAATTGTGGTACTTGACACATTCTAGTTTATTCTACCATCTCTGTACTCCAGATTATGTTGGAAGGTGGCACTTTGCTTTATTAATGTTCATATCCCCAACACCTTTGACTGTGTTTGAAAGATATATAATGGGTGCTTAAGAATGTTTGTTTGGCCCAGTTATCCAGGTCTGAAATGACAGGGCTTGAATCTCAGTTTTATAAATGCCCCCTGACCTCTTGTAGTCCAGAGAAGTTTATAGATTGTAATCCCAGGTAAAAGTTTTGGAAATCCTTGTGAGTAAATTCTGATCTACCACATCCAACACAATCCACAGTGAGGATAAAGAGACAGAAACGTATTTGCAATTGTGGGGAGCTAAGGGAGTCAAAGTCCAGGAGGAACAAGGCCAACTGAAACAAAAGCCACCATCAAAGGCTGCCAGGTTTTATTAATTTGTGAAGAGGGTAGTGTACATGCATTCTGTGAGCTGGGCTAGGTAGGAGGCAGAGTAGTACCTCTGTGATACGCAAAGACGTACTGTGGGATTATCCGAGTAGCCTCTACCTTTGGAAGAACGTGCATTAGCTTGAAGGCACAGCTTACATCTTGGGTCAGCTGCTTTAGCACTGATGCTGGCCCTACCCACTCTGCGCCACCGCTACCTCTTTCTCAGAGCTCCAAGTGCTCATTGTCTCTCCCTAGCTCACGTTTAGTAGTTGGGAGCTGTAGGTGGGGCACACAGACCTGCTCAGACCTGTCACTTTGCCTTCAAAGGCTAGACCTAGAGCTGTTTGCATTGCATAAAGCCAGTCAGGGTTGAGCATTGCCCTGGCCAGCTCTGCGTCTCAGTAAGGGGTGGGTGTAGGGCATAAGTGAACCAAAATGGAGGCAGATCGTCTTCTTGTGGGACAGCCATCTTGGTGGTCCTACCCAAGCTTAGCTCTGCAAATGATAATGAGAGAAGAGGTGAATCAGAAATTTCAAGATAGGTAAGATTTGATCATGAGTTGTTTGAGGGAAAGGAGTAAAAAATGACCCTTCTTTTTGGTAGACAAGATCTCTCTGTGTAGTTCAAAATGGCCTTGAATTCACTGTGTATCCTAGGCTGACCTCTCATGGAGATCCTCCTGCCTCAGCCTCCTGGTTGCTAGGATTACCGGCCTCCAATATGATCAAATATGCCAGCTTTAGGAGAGCATGCTAACAATGAAGGTTTTAATGGAGAGAGGAACTGGGACTGGGGTAGGTGGTAGGAAAGGCAAAGGCAGTGCTGACATATATAGAAATTTCTGAGATTTAGAAATGCAAGTTTAATATGGGCTTAAGAAATCATCACCCTAAAAAAAAAAAAAAGGAAGAAATCATCACCCTGAGCTGTGTGGTGGCTCATGCCTAGAATCGCGGCCCTCGGGGCTGAGGCAGGAGGATTACCAGCCTGGACTACAGTGGTCCCTCACTTATTGCTGAGGTTACCCCAGATGCCCTCGCAGGAAGTGAAAATCAGCAAAGTAGCGCATTACATTTATTTTAATATTTATATATATTTTAAGGCTTTATAAACCCTTCCCACACTACTTTTAAAAACACTTCTAATGTTCTTAATCATTTTCCAGACTCGTAAACCTACATAATTTTAACAACATGTGTATACTGCATGGTATACAAAATCCCACGATCTAGTGAAAGTCTGCAATAAATAATTTAGATTATTGTGCTTTGGAAACCCTAGAAACAGTGAATCTATGAATGTCAAGCTGTGAAACAGTGAGGGACTGCTGTACGTACAAGACGCTGTCTCCAGACAAGCAAATACATGAAACAGGAAAAAGCCATTGCTGTGTAGGCGACACTGAAGAAGTCACGAGTTGGTGCTCTGTATAGGGCTGCGAAGGGAGGCAGAGCTCAGGCAGAGTGGGCTCGAGGAGCGGGAGGATGAGCACTGCCTGGCCTTGCCGGGCTGCTGCTGTGGTGGGGAGTTGTCTTTCACCCATTTATCATTATTGGGGATTGAACTGAAGGAAGGTCTTTGTACTGTACTACATCTCCTTGCCCTTTTTAAATTTTTTAAATTTTGGGACAAGGTTTCACTAAGTTGCCCTGTCTGGTGTCATACTTGGGATTGTCCCACCTCAGTTTCCCAAAATGCTGAGATTATAGGCATGCACCATCATGCCCAGCTGTTTTATTTATTTTAATCCAAAGAAGGGCACATGGGGCCAGGGAGATAGCTCAGAGGCACAGGTACCTGCCTGGCAAATGCAAGGTCGAGTTCAGTCCCTGGTTCTGAAAAAAAACCAAACAAATAACAAAAAAAAAAAAAAAGAAGGGCACACAAAATTTGCTTTTACATTTTAAAATAATATTCATATGTATTTTATAATTAAAGCAGTTAAAAAAAAAACCAAAATTACCTACCTTTTAAAAGGATGTTTCGATAAAGTATCATACTTGTTACCTCCCCAGTTAAAGAAATTTTTAAAAACTCTATTTTTTTATTTGGTACGCAGCTCAGTACTACGCGCTATGTAGTGATCCTCCTGGTTGGCCTCCCCAGCCCTGGGACTGCAGGCAGGCACCACTGCTGGTGGTGAACCCAGGTTCCTGGGGATTGAACCCAGGTTCTTGTGCTTGCCATACGAGTGCTTAGGCCACCAAGCTATCTCCGTAGCTTAGCCCTCCAGTTTTTTAGGTTCTACTTTAAAAATGTTTCTAGCTGTAGTCACTAATAATGTCTTAATTTTCCCAAATTTCAAAATGTATGTCAGGACTTATTCAAAAAGCACAATCCAGTTGTACTACGAACTTGGTTTTGTCACAGAATTGAATATTAACATCACTTCAGTTTAAGTATAGAAGACTTTTTTTTTCGGTACAGGAGACCAAACTCAGGACCTTGTACTTGCCAGGCAAATATATACACTGCTAAGTTATTGCCCCAACCCTAGAGCATTTATTTCTGACATAGTATTGAAAATTTATTTAGTCAGCCAATATACATGTAACTTTCCCATTTTTTAATATAATAATTAACGTTGGACTGAGCATCCTTATAAATCAAATTTGGTTGGTTGTTTGCTTTAGCTCAATCTTAGAATGGTACTTTGAATCAAGGATACGTACAATTGAAATTTTGGTAGGCCTTGTCGACTTGCCCTCCGGAAAGATGTTAAGATATTTTTCAGCTTACTACTTCAAATGCCTTGAATATTGTGTACAATCTATCTTTGCCAGTCTGGAAAAGGACAGTTGATATATATATTTATAAGTGAAGGTAAACATCTCTACCCTACAATTTTCTCATTTTAAGAGTTGCCCCAGGTCGGCACAGTGGTACGCATCTTTCTTCCCAACTTCTTGGGAGGCTGGCCCAGGAAAGATCCCAAATTCAAAGCCAGCCTGATCAGTTGAGACTCTGTCTCCAAAAACAATGGAAAGTCTGTGGCTGTAGCTCAGTGTGAAAGCCCTTGGTTCATTCTTCAGCACCACTGAAACACAAGCTAGGTACACAAGAGGTAGAATCAAAATGTACAGTGGATATTAAAAGTTTTAAAAAAAATGTTTTTCAGTAATCCTGCAGGAGGAGACAAGAGGATCGGCACAGATTCAAGGCCAGCCTGGGCTACCGAATGAGATTCTCAAAAACAAAACAAAACAAAACAAAAAAACAGTGAAAGACACATTGCCTTTTATCCACCTCAGAAAACTCCCTCACTCTAAGCTCCCTCAATCCCGTTGTTCTTGTCTCCTTCCTGTCTATACAAGGTGTGATTATGGCGAATAACACTGCTGAGTGCTATTGTAAAAACATTACTTCTTGTTTACTGGATCTGGCACTTCTTTTTCAAAAATCAAAATGACTGTGAAAGGCAAGTGTCACCTAATTCAAGACATCAAGGTGGCCACAACAGTGCTACTAAATGACTTCCAGGATGGTTTCAGAAAATGCCCAGAGCAGTAGGATGAGTGTTGGAAGTGAAGAGAAGGATTTCAAGGGGAATTAATGGCAATGTGTATTTTACTGTACTACATTTTTAAATATCACTGGAAAGATTTAATGTATATAATAGATAACTAAGACAGTGCTTGTTACAGATTGAGCACTTGGTTTGTATACATAATACAAGGCATTTGCTCAAAATTTGGTTGTTTGTTTGTTTTGTTCTTCTGAAACAGAGTCTAACTAAGTAACACAAGCTGGCCTTGAGCTCACTTATGTAGCCCAGGCTGGCCTCAAACTCATAGTGGTCCATCTGCCTCAGCTTCCTGAGTACTGGGATTACAGATGTGCGTTACCATGCCCAGCTGAGAATATGGTTTTAATTTTCCAACTTTGTATGAAGAAAAATTTTAGTTTTACAAAAAAGTAAAAAAAGAATAAAGTGATGAAAGTCCATAACACACTATCATCTTGTTTACAAGTTAATATTTTGTCCCATGGCTTTTACCTCTTGGAGATATATATGTGCAGGCACGTGTGTGTTAGTTTATGTGTATATTATACTTATTTGAAATGAACTATGGCCCTGACAAGCATGTTTTTCCCTCAGTAATAGCTGTTTATATTTCTACTTTATAAGTATATAACAGATTATATCAATTGTTTTCATTCCTCCTATGTTGTGAAAAGGATTAAATTTAAAATTGTGGCCTTAGACACAATATATTTCAACTTTCTTTCAAAAACGCCAAATGTGTGTAAAATTCTTGCTTATAGTGGTAGTAGTATAGTTTAAATTTTCTTTCTTTCTTTTTTTTTTTTTTTTTTTTTTTGGG
>PVJA010045866.1:0-15399 GCA_004027025.1 Myocastor coypus | reverse complement strand
TGCGCCACCACGCCCGGCTATACTTTTGGTAATTTCTTTTGATGTCCATAAACTTCTTAGCCAGAGGAGGTTCCATTTGTTGATACTTTCAAGTGTTAAACGTGCATTTTGGTTTTTTGTCCATGAACTTTTCGCCTACTCCGATGTCTTCAAGATTTTTTTTCCTACTTTCTCTTCCAGATTTAATGTTTCTCTTTTAATATTTAGACCTTTAATCCATTTTGACTTTAGTTTGTGCATGGTAATAGACTTGGGTCGAATTTTATTTTTTAGCATGTAGAGAGCCAATTTTTCCAGAGCCATTTGTTAAAGAGGCTATCTTTCTTTCAGTAAGCATGTTTGGCACCTTTTTCGAAGATAAGGTGGCTAAGTGTGTTTGTATTTGCTTCTGCTTCTTCTAATCTATTCCATTGATCCTCAGCTCTATTTTTCGCCAGTACCATGCTGATTTTATTACTGTAGCTTTTTAGTATAACTTTAGGTCAGGAATTGTAATGCCTCCTGCCATACCTTTGTTGCCAAACATTGCCTTTGCAATTCTGGGTCTTTTTGGTTCCAAATTTTTAGGAATGATTTTTCCAGGTCTGTCAGGTATGTTGATGGTATTTTGATAGGAATTGCATTAAATTTGTATAACAATTTAGGGAGTATGGCCATCTTCACAATATTGGTTCTTCCTATGCAGGAGCAGGGAATATCTTTTCATTTTATGAAATCTTCTAGGATCTCTTTTTTCAGAGTACTGTAGTTTTCATTGAAAAGGTCTTTTATTTTCTTAGTTAGGTTAATGCCCAAGTATTTCATTTTCTTTGGTGCTATTATAAAAGGTAGTGTTTCTCTAATTTATCTCTCAATGTGCTTATTGTCTGTGTAGAGGAATTTTATTAACTTTTGTGTGTTGACTTTGTAGCCTGCTATGCTACTGAATTTCTGTATTAATTCTAGTAGCTACTTGGTGAAATTTTTTGGGTCTTCCAAATGGATTTCATGTCATCTGCAAATAGTGATAGTTTTACTTCTTCTTTACCTATTCCTTTTATGTATTTCTTGTCTAATGGCTATAGTTAATGATTACAGAGCTATATTGAATAGGAGTGGTGACAGAAGATATAGAAGATGTCCTTGTCTTGTGCCAGATCTGAGATTAAAAGACTTCAGTTTTTCCCCACTTAGAATTATGTTAGCTGTTGGATTGTTGTAGATGGCTTCTGTCAGGTTGAGGTAGAGGCCCTCTATTCCAATTTTCTGCAGGAATTTGAACATGAATTAGTGTTGGACTTTGTCAAAACCATTTTATGAATCATTTGAGATGATCATGTGATTTTTGGTATTGGCTCTATTCATATAGTGTATTACATTTATAGATTTGCATACATTGAACCATCCTTGTATTCCTGGGATGGATTCTACCTCATCATGGTGCATAATCTTCTTGATGATGTGTTGTATTCTAGTGGCGAGTATTTTATTGAGGATATTTGTATCTATGTTCATGAGAGACACTGGTCTGTAGTTTTCTTTTTTAGTTGCATCTCTCTCTGGTTCTGGTATCAGTGTAATACTTGCCTCTAGGAATGATTTTTGAAGAATTGCTTCCTTTTCAATTTCATTGAATAGTTTGAGGAGTGTTGGGATTATGTTTTCTATAAATTTCTTGTAGAATTCAGTGGTGAATCCATCAGGTCTCGGACTTTTCTTTGTCGGTAGGCCTTTTATTACGTCTCATATTTCATTGGCTGTTATTGGGTTATTGAGAGTTGTTATATCTTCTTGATTGAGTCTGGGTATTTTGTACTTTTCTAGGAATCTACCCATTTGAACTGTGTCTTCAATTCTGTGAGAAAAAAGATTCTCAAAGTAGCTATTTATGATCCTTTGAATTTCTTTTGGATCTGTAGTAATATCACCTTTTCATACCTTATTGCTTGAATTTGTGTCTTTTCTTTCCTCTTTCTGATGAGGGTAGCTAGGGGCTTATCGATTTTATTTAAGCTTTCAAAAGCCAGTTTTTTGATTCATTAATTCTTTGTATTGTTTTCTTTGTCACAATTGAATTAATTTGTGCTCTAATCTTTATAATTTCCTCCCATCTTTGGGCTTTGGATTTCATTTGCTCTTCTATTTCTAGTCTGTTTAGGTGTTGCATGAGAGTATTTATTTGTTCCCGTTCTATTTTCTTAATGTGTGAGTTCAGAGCTATAAATTTCCCTCTAAGAACTGTTTTCAATACATCTCATAAATTCCGGTATGTTGTCTTTGAATTTTCATTAAGTTCTAGATATTGTTCAATTTCTTGTTTAATTTCATCTGTAACTCATCAGTGGTTCAGAAGAGTGTTGTTTAATTTACATGTATTTCTGGAGCTCTTGTGGATTCTTTTGTCATTTATTTGCAGTTTCATTGCATTGTGATCAGATAATATGCATGGTAAATTTTCTGTTTTCTTGCATATACTTAAGCATGACCTACGTACTAATATGTGGTATGTTTTAGAAAATATCCCCCGTGCAGCTGAAAAAGATGTGTATTCTGAACAGATTGGGTGGAACACTGTATATGTGCGCTAATTTCAGTTGTTCTAAGTTCTGGTTTAGTTCTGTTACTTCTTTGGTAATTTTTTGTCTGCTTGACCTATCTTTTTCAGTAAGGGAGTGTTAAGGTCTCCTGTTAAGATTGTGTTATTGGATATTAGATTTTTCATATCCATTAAGGTTTGCCTTATATAACTTGCTGCTCCAATGTTGGGTGCATACATATTTTATGAGTGTTATCTCTTGATCTTGAAGTTTTCCCCTAACCAAGACTTAGTGACCTTCTTTATTTTGTTTGATCATTCTTGGTTTGAGGTTTAGACTGTGTCCAAACAGGATTGCTACCTCTGCCTTTTTTTGAGGTGATGGAGCATGTAGTATTATTTTCATCCTTTCACTTTTAGCCTATGCGTTTCTTTGTGAGTTCTTATATACATTTCTTGTATATAGCATATTGTTGGATTTTGCTTCCTTATCCACTCTGCCAGTCTATTTCTTTTAATTGGAGAATTGATCCATTTTAAATTGACGGTTATAATTGAAACATATTGACTTATGATTGACATACATGACTTTTACTTACTACTGTTTACCCCTTTTTCTCCTGTGTTTAATTGAGTATCCCATTTGGTGGTATCTTTCTGTTCTCATTTCTTGAGTTTGAGTCACTTTGGTCCCTCTCTAAAATATTTTTTAGTATACTGTATAAGGTTGGTTTTGACCTGATGAAATTCTTTAGTTGTTTCTTGTAATGGAAGTATTTCACTTCTCCCTCATACTTGAAAGAGAGTTTTGCTGAGTATAGCAGTCTGGGCTGAAATTTATTTTTATGGAAGACTTGAAGCACTCTGTTCCATGCTCTTCTTGACTTTATGATTTGTGAAGAGAAATCTACCATTATTCTGATGGGTTTTCCTTTAAATGTGATCTGTTTCTTTTCTCTAGCAGCTTTTTGCTGAATTTCTGGAAGCTTGACTATTATATGTCTGGGTGTGTTTTTATTCAGGCTGATGTTATTTTGGGTTCTGTATGCTTCTGTTACCCATATGTCTGATTGTTTTTTCATATTTGGAAAGTTTTCTGTTATTACTTCTGCCCATGTTCTTTTTATATCATTTGTGTGGACTCCTTCTTTCTCATTGATTTCTATTAATTTCATGTTGTTCATTTTTGCATCATCTTGCAGATGTTGAATTACTTTTTCCTGCATCCTGGTTGTATTTAAGAGGTCTTTTCTTAACTTTTCAGTAGGTGTTATGGTGTCTTCAAGATCTGAGACTCTTATCTTCACTTTCATTCGTATGATTTTGCCAGCTTGTGATTGAGATCTTATTTTCTTGTATTTCTCTTTGAAACTGTTTCATGTGATCTATTTCTTTCCTGTATTGCTCAATCAGGGAATCCATCATTTTTCTATTCTTCTCTAATTCTTATCAATGTCTTCTTTAGTAGTACTGAAGTCTCTCATTATATTTTTTTCTCTGTTCTGTTCTCCTCTGTATCTTTCTGTAGTTGTTCCCCTACTTTAGATGCTATTAATTTAGAGATGCCTTTTTTAACTTCAGAGGTTATTTCTGCTCTGGTTTCCTCTATATGTTTCTGCAGTTGTTTTTCCATTTCAGAGTCTATTAATTCATGCATTTCCTTTTTTACTTCACATGTTATCTCTGATATGAGTTGCTCTGTATGTTTCTGCAGTTGTCTTCCTACCTCAGATGCTACTGATTCAGAGATTCCATCTGTATGATTCCCATTTTCTTCCATGGTAGTAATTCTTGTTTTTGTTTTGGGTGGACTCGGGACCTGGGATTAGATCTTGCTCCTTGTCTTTAGCATTTTTTTTTTTTATAGAAGTGATCTCTGCACTTTGGTGAACTTATACAATTAGCTTCTATGGACATTTGCTTAGGGGTCCGCCAAGCTTGTTCCCCTCCAGACGTGCCTGGCTGTGAGTTGGAGCTGAGGGAGCTGGCTACCTTGAGTTTCTGTGGGTCAGAACAGTGGTGCGCCATGTGGTGACGATGGCTGGCCCTGTGGGGACCATGGATAGTCGAAGTTTGAGCAGTTGTCTAGTTGAGGGATGAATTTTGGCTGAGAGAGTTCTTACCTGGCCGATGTGAGCCCTGGTTGGGAAGGTGGGTGGAATCGGAGCTCGTGTTATTGAAGAGTCAGAGGATGGACCCTGGCTGAATCCACTGGTTGACCCAGTCAGGATGGCGGGCAGGGTCCGGACTGGAGTTTGGGAATGGTGCACAGGTCCGGGCGGAGTTTGGGGACAGCGGATCAGGTCTGAGAGCTGGAGTTTGGGCCCGGCGCTGAGCAACCAGTCGGAATGGCACACAGAAGCCTCTACAAAACTCTTAAAACAAGTAATTGCTAACCTAAAGGGGACATACACCTTTCATATATTTAAAATGTATTTATAGTTTTAGCATAATACATTTTTAAAGGATAAATATCTTCCATGGTTACTATTCCTTCAAAAAATGGGTGGAGAATATCATTTTAAATCTGTATATGTTTTAAAGAGTGTCCACTGGGGTAATGTTAGACTCTTGTAATTATAACTAGATTTTGCAGACAAATAAAAATTTGCAAGTTATTTTACCAGGTGGGCTAGTGCCACTGAAAAGAATGAACTTCTGTAATATTATGTCTAGAGAGTAAATACTGATGTAACATATGTTGGTTAATTCTGAGTTCACTATACATTTTTTTGTGGGATCAGAAAGATCTATGTATCTGTCTTAGAAGTGTGAAATAGCTAATCCAAACCATCTGAAATAAAGAGAAAATAGTTGCTTTTAAAACTTTTATGTTACTACCAGTAATTTATTTGACTATAAATGATGAACTCTAAGGGACTGCTACCAGGAAAGCAAAATACTAAAACATATCTGTTGTGAGCATTGCCAAAAAAAGTAAAAGTAAAATATGTGCTGAGACCTTGTATTAAACTTCGCCTATAAAAACCAAGATTAGAAATTATGAAATAACTAAGTTATCAGCCACAACTTTCATAAAATTTTATAAACATTGGCAACAAGCCAGCATGGAGCCCAGCTGCAAGCCCGCTGGCTTTGCTGCTGCATGAAACCTATATAATGTAGTCTCTGGTAAGTAAGAAATCCGCTGTGCCTTCATTTTACCAAATAAATACAGAAGCTGCATCAGAATTGTTATTTTCAAGCCTTTTGGAGCATAAATATTTTTTGTAAATGGTAATTTATTGACTTAACCAAACACCTTATGTTCTATACCAGGTATCAATATAGGTAAAACTCTAAAGCCATTTTGTTCTGCATTCATACAAAAGTCTAAATGACAACCATGATCTTCCATAGAATTCATCCACCAGTGCCACACTCAGGTACTTCATGTGTGTGCAAGTAAGTGGAGTTGGTGAACAGCCACGTATTTTGGACTCCACAGCTTAAACAACAGGAATTTATGATGCCCATGTGGTGGAGTTCTGGCTCCCTTCTCTGTCTCCTACATCACCTTCCAATAAAACCACTAATCCTATCAGATTGGGACCCACATTCTGTGACGTTATCTAATATTTATTATACATTAAAGGTTCTGTTTTCAAATACGATCACGCTGGGGTTAAGACTCCACCGTATGACTTTGAGGAGATGCAATTCAGCCCACAGTGTTCACCTTTTCCTATGTATCTTTCTTCTTGTCTCTTTCCTCCAAACAAAACCCACACTAGATTGTGACAAAATTATGAAACATTTTTCAACTAAAAATGCCAGTAGATGTCAAAAGACAAAGCCTTGTACGATAAAGCAATGTGTCTCATTGCTGAATTAGCAGAGGGAAATTTAATTCCTCTCCCTGTTTTCCAATGCCATATTTATCACCCCCCCCCCTTTTTTCTTTTTTGTTCCAGGGACTGAACTCATGGCCATGAACTTGCCAAGCAGGTCTCCTTTCCTGCTGAGCTATCTCCTCGCCGCCACCTTGTTTTCAACAGCCTAACCTTGCAGGTCTGCCTCCAAAATGCCATGACTTCCAAAGAAGTTTTTATAAAGTAATTTTACAAATCACTTTTTTTTGTCTTAATGTTCCAAGCCTTGTGGGTGCTACTTCTGGGCTGCGGAATCCCCTCTTCTGCTCTGATTAAGGTTGAGTTAAAGGGAGAAGACAAAGGTCTCAAATCCCCAGGTTTCCACACTGACCCCACATCAATTGTCTGGGCAATGAGAACAGTAGCCTTTCTCATTATCAAAGGGAGCCTATGTTACATTTTAAAATCTCAAATAGACGCAAATTATTTGTTAGCTTAACTGTGGCCATGAACTTTAATATGTTATTTCTAGAAGCAATTGACTCCTAATTGATAGGTGTGGGAATCTGTCCCTACTCATTTCTCCCTCTTTTTAATTAACTGTCTTGACAGCCAGAGCCCAGTTTATCTCACTCCATTGGCGGAGCTTATAATGACTTCCATTTCTTTCAATAGCTTTCTGAACTACACCATTCTATTTCTATCTCCTACATTTTCTTTGTTCCTTTTTGGCATTAATTAAAATATATATTCTGTACTCTGTGTCACAAAGTTTATTTTGGAGGTGTGAGAAAATAACAAATTTCTTCCTTGTATGCTAAGGGAGCATTATTGTGTACTACGTTGAGCATTATCCTACATGACAAAACTTACTCTTTTTGAACCAGTTCTTATTAGTGTCAAATAAATTACACCATCATCTAATTTGAAGATATTAAAAACTTTGAATTATTTTAATACCACCATAATATCTTCCTGCCTTTTCTCCCTCCTCCAATGAATTTGAAGATTACTGCTGAAAATTACAGAAGAGAGCTTCAGGAGTAGATCACTGGGTCCAGCCTGAGTTGAGAGCTTCCCAGCACTCTGCCATTCTCTATGCAGATTTCTGTCTGCCTGTGGAGGCAGCAGCAACTACAGGAAGGTGTCTACTTGCGCCTGCCCATGCGTTTCCTCAGGTCTCTGGAGGACTCACAGACGCTTACCCCTGTCCACTACAGGCCTCACAGGACCAAGTTCAAGGTCAACCCCAATAGGAGGCACCTGGAACACATGGAGGACATGTCCATCCATATTTACCGTCCTCCTGGGTCCCAGAATGGGCTCAGGCAGTGAAGGCTGTATTCTGACCTACAAATACGCCAGCAACAGAAGCTCTCAAACAGGGTGAAGATGGTGTGGCAACTGCAGCTCTTTCAGCATGAGAGCTACAACGAGGTCCTGGACAAGACCTTCGCTGTGGTTGTAGCTATGCAGACGCTGGATCTCACTGGAGGGTTTGATTTCTATATCCTCAATACCTCGAAGGAGGACCTGTGCCTTAAGATTGGGATAGATCTGAAATGAGGACACCTGCTGTCGCTTTCTTGGCAGGACCCCCAGCTGCACCCAGGTGATCCTGAACAGAGGATGGTCATCTATCACAAGTACAGGGGTATCACCATCCCTGCGAAGGAGGCTGAGTGGGTTGGCCTGACGCTCACGCAGGCTGTGGAGAAGCAGAGGCTCCTGGAGGAGCAGGACCCTGTCCCTCTCTTCAAGATGGTGCTGGGGGCAGGAACTGATTGGGCGGCTTCGGCAGCAGGCACTGTCAGCGCCTGTGGTGGTGCAGCAGTGGAGAGCCAGCGGGAGGTGACCGGACAGCCTCTGCAGTGCCCTGCTGCCAGGCTCAGCCTTTCTCGTTGGGTCTTTCGCCATTATTGTGCATCTCATCTATTTGGATTTATTCAAAGAAGCTCATGACCATCAATATTAAATCCTTGGTTTTGAGATTCTGTATTTTTTGCTCTCTGATGTCTAAGTTGTCTTTTTTATTATACTAAAGGATCAACTTCCATAATTAATAAGCAGGGCTCTTCAGTCTTTCTAACAGAATTTCTCTGTTTATGCATTGTCTCCTGCCCTTCTTCACTGTCCTCTTACGTCTCACCTTGGTTATTTCTTCCTTGCTTTTATTAATCATACCCCTCGAGCATTGCAGCGGACCCGGCTCATCCCACGGAGCGCCGGTATCCCCTACTGTTTAAATTCTTCCTGATGTCATATCCTCACTTCTGTTCCTTCTTAGTCTAAGTACATGGCCCCACTTTTAGTTTTTTTTTTTTTTTCCTTTCTGTATTTATGACAGGGTCTATAGGATCTCATTACATAGATCAGACTCATAGTGATTCTCCTGTTTTCAGCCTCCCAAGTGCTGAGACTACAGAAGCATGCCACCATTCCCAGTCTCTTTCTCATCCTGCCATGGATGTGGGGCCAGCATGGCACACCAGGGATCGAACCCGGGCTGCTGCGCTCTGCCTAAGCAGGCACTTCTGTTTTACTTTTTATTACATTGCCAGTTTTACTGGTAACTCAGTGCAAATAAGGAACATTGGACTATTATACAACTACTTGCTCTCTGTTCAAAGAGAAGAAACTTTTTCTTTTTCTTTCCTTATCAATATCAATCAAAAAATTTATCACGTCTACACCCCATGCTCTGTATAACTATTATGAGGACAACAATGTGCAATGTGTCAATTATTTTGAAAGTACTACTAACATGTTTTGAAACCATCGTATTGTTACTTCTTATTAAAAGTAATAAATAAAAAAAATAAAACAAAAACATTAATTTTATCAATATATTCTAGAAATGTGAAGAGTCACACCATCCCAGGGAATTTGTACATCTACATAATATATCTCTGTAGTTCTACTCCTCTTCCCTCTGTATTTAAAAATGTTTTCTTGCCATTTTTTTGTTCCTTTCCCTCTCCATTTTCCCTTGTTTTCTTTCCCACTTGAATATTTTCTTTCCACTTTCCAATATCCATTAAATAATTTCTTTTCTCATGTACCCTTTTCATTGCTCACTTCAGAGAAATGACGCAATACTTAACCACGTGTGTTTGATTCATTCCACTCAGGTGTGTGCTATCAAGGTACATCGCTCCAACTAGAAATGTGTGTAATTTATTACTGTTTATGGCAGAGTAGCAATTTGTTGTATAAAAGCTCACATATATTGTATCTAGTCATTTATTAATGGGCATTGTGATCATTTCCAGAATTTAGCTATTATACATTATCCTGCTATAAACATGGGTGTACCTATATCGGTGTATGATGATTTAATTCTTTCAGGAAGATACCAATGAGGGGACTAACTGGGCTGAATGCAACCTATAATTTAATTTATTTCATTAATCCTCACATCCTGATTCACAACGGTTATACCAGTTTACACTCCTGCCAACACTGCAGAAGTATTTCGTTTTTTCCCCACAGTCTCAGCAGCATTGTTGTTGGTTGATTTCTTAATAATAACTATTCTTTCTTTCTGGAGCGAGATGAAATCTCAGTCGGTTTTAATTTGTATTTCTCAAATGTTGAACTATTTTTATATGTTTATTTGCCATTTGCTCTCCTGCATTTGAGAACTAGCTATTCATTTCAGGTGCTCGTTTTGAGTTGTGTATCTAAATTCAGGGTGGCCTGATTTTTGGATGCTTTGTATATTCTAGATATTAGTTCTTTGAGAAAGAGCTTATTTGTAGCTCTAGAAAATATTACTTCTAGCTCTGTGGATATGTCTTCACTCTGTTGACCATTTCTTTTGCTGAGGTAAGATCTCAGTTGTTGATTCTTTGTACTGTGTGACTATAGTTTTGTTCATAAAATCTTTGCCTCCACCTATGTCTCCAAGAGTTTTACTTTTTTTGTTGTTTTGTTTTTTTGTACCAAGGATTGAACTCTGGAGCTTATGTTTACCAGGAAGGCACTTATTCCACTAAGCTATCTCCTTAGTCCACAAGTTTTTTACCTACTCTATTTGCAGAAGAAATAGTGTTTTTGTTTTAGTATTTAGATCACTGATTCATTTTGATTTAAGATATCACTCTTAGTGTAATCTTTGGCATGTAAAATGCTAGTTTTCCCAGCAACATTTAATAGGGTATATCTTTCTTTCAGTGAAGGTGTTTGACCACTTTTTCAAAGACAAAGTATGTGATTGTGTGGGGAGATGATTTGGCGTCTTCTAACCCATTACATTAGTCCTTGGGTTGAACGTATATATGTATGTACGTATGTATGTATGTATGTATGTATGTATTTATTTATTTATTGCAATGAAGTTTTTATTATGGCAGCTTTATATTGCAATTTCAAGTCAGTGCTTGTGATTCTTACTACTTTGCCTTTGTTCCCCAGAATTGCTTCTTTCGATTCTAGGTCTTTCTTTTTTTCCAAATGAATTTTGGAATTTTTTTTTTCTGCAATTCACTGATGCTTTGTATTATTTTCTAGTTTCAATTGCCTTAGCTTTTACTTTAGTCTTTATAATTTTCTCCCTAATCTGACCTCTGGTCTTACATTCTCCTCTTTTTCTCAACCTTTCTAGTGCTGTGACCCCGTAATACAGTTCCTCATGTTGCAGTGACCCCAAACCAAAAAACAATTTTGGTGGCTACTTCAAAACTGTAATTTTGCAAAAGTTATGATTCAGAATGGCTTTAGGTGACACCTGTGTTTTGGTCATTCAACCCCCGCCAGGGTCGCGACCCACAGGTTGAGAACCGCTGTACGATTGAGGTTTAACATTAGGTTACCTACTTGAGCTCAACCTGTTTTTCTGATGTGGGAGCTCAATGCTATAAACTTCTTTTATAGGATTGCTTTATTTTCCATAAGTTCCATTATGTTTTATTGGATTCTTGTTTAATTGTAGAAACTGTATGGTTAACTTCATCTGTGACCCATTGATCAATTAGAAATTAAATTATATAATTTCTATCTGTTTATGTATTTTTTGTGTTTTCTTCATTTTTATTATTCATTTAATAAGAAATAACAATGTGGCAGTTTTAAAACATGTTACTAGTATATTTCCAGTATTTGATATAATGCATATTATTGTCCTCCTAGTATTTATGCAGAGCACAGAGTGCAGAAGAAATTTTTTGTGCCAATAATGATGTTTGTGTTTCCTTCTGTAATTAATTTCCAATTTCATTTCCATGTACTATGCATAATGTGATAATTATTTTGATAATATGCCTGGGATAATTTTAGCTCCTTTACACTTACATAAACATTCTTTATGAGAATGTATGTGGTATGTAGTACTTCTTGCACTAATACTTATGTTTCGCTCCCTCTTGAATTATTCACTTAACAAATATGTAGTGACTTTTGTTGTCTTTCTCTTTTCTGTTGTCTCTCTCAGTCAGTCTTGACTTGAAATTTGCTTTTTCTGCAAAAAGAATAGTTACGCCTGCTTTTTTCTAAATTTCTGTTGCATAGAGAATTGTTTTTCATCCTTTGTCTTTCAGTTAATAAATTTGTTTTTGAATTAAATGTGGTTCTTTTATGCAGCATATTGTTGGATTTGTGTATGATCGAGTCTATAATGTGTTTCTTTTGCTTAGTAAACTGAGACTATTTACGTGGATAATTGTCTGCTATATGTTGCTTTATCTTTGGCCTATAATTGTCTCTTGCTGGTTTTTTTCCTCCTCTGCCCGATTGCTTGCCTTGCCTGTTGAAATCATTCTGTTGAAGCCTACAGAATTATACCCTTCATTATCTCTTTTTAGAATATCCATCAGTCCATTTTGGGGTGCTAGTTTAGTGGTCATGAATTTCTTTAAGTGTTCCTTGTCACAAAACAATCTTATTTACCCATATGTTTGAAATGTAATTTTGTAGGTTACATCAGTTTGTGGTGTTGTTTCCTCTTGCTTTCTGTTAAGGCTTGAAATTTACTTCACTCCAATTTCTCTTGACTTACAGAATTTGTATTGAGAAGTCCATTATGATTCTGATAGATTTTGATGATATGTCATTTGTTTCTTATACCTAATAGCTTTTACCTTTCTGTTTGTGTGTTGAATTTCTAGAGTCTTAACTGTTATAGCTCTTGATGTAGATTATTTTATATGGCCATGGCTAATTGGAATTCTATGTGCCTCATGCAACTTTATGCCAAATTCATTTTCCACGCTTTGGATGTTTTCTGCCATTACTTGTGAAAACAGGTTTATTTATGCTATATTCTGCTTTATAACTAACACCAATCTTAAGATATTCTTTGCATCATCTAGCAGTGTTTTATTTTAATTGTTCGGTTTTTTTTTTTTTTTTTGTGATCCCTTGCTACTTTTAAGAAATCATTCTTTTCATGATACCTAATTTCAAGCCTGTCTTTGAGATCTGATAATATGCTCTTACATTCATTTATTCTGCTGCTAATACTTTCAATAGACTTTCTAAGCTGCATAACAATTTGAATCTGTCTCAAGGATTCCATTACTTTCCTATTTTGGGAATTTATAGTCTCTATAATTTTCCTAAGCTCTTCTACTTTTTTAAAATCTGTATCTCCTTTAGATTCATAAACTATGTCCAGCATGTTGGACGCCATTTCTTTAGGTTTGTGAGAAATTATTTGATTTCTTTTCTAGTGCCTCCTTTACTTGCTTTTTTACTTCCAATGTTACTATTCCATTTGCTCAGTGGTGGAATTTTCAATTATTTCACCTCACTGTTTTCTGGTTTTGCCATGAGCATGCTGGATGACTGGGGTTCCATCTTCCTTCCATGTCTTCTTTCTTTCTTTCTTTCTTTCTTTCTCCAAATTAATGTTTTTACATTGCTTATAGGAGGTAGCTTTTTCTAATATGGAGACCTTGTTATGCGATGACTGCTTTTCAGAGATGCCTTCTGAAAGTAATTGGCTTTTTGACTTTGAATTCTGTTGCAACATTCTCCTTTTAAATTTATTGTTGAGTACAAGTTGTTGCCTAGCTGGCCTACTCCCTGGTTCTATGGCACTTGCTTATAGTATTGTTTATGGTCTTCATGCAATCTCAGGCTTTGAGTACAATGAAGAACAACTGATTACAACAACTATATGGCAACTATATTTCCTTGGCTAAATAGTAGAATCAATAGTAAAAATAAATTCAAACAGAGCCTAGGAAATTATGCTATTAATTTGCCACCCTTAACTGCTTAAATCAGATTTATAGATACATATAAAATATAAAATAATCCAGAAAGTCCTATATAGTCAATATCTCAATATTGAGTAATTTTTAACGACAGGGGATAAATTGTAAAAGAGACAAGTGGGAAAAAATTGAGAAGTAGAGCAAGAAATAAAGAATAAAAGTGAGCCTGAAGGATACAGGAAAATATACAAGCCTTAGGAAACTGAAAAGACAAGTAGGAGTGAAAGAAAGAAGGAAGAAACAAAAAGAAGAACAGAATAAAGAAAAAAAAACTAGAAACTATTCACATTCATATATAAAAAGTAGAACAAATAATGGGAAAAAAAAGTTTAAAAAGGCCCCTTTAGGACACATTCCTACTCTCCTTGGCTGGCAAATGCAGCAGAGAGTCTAGAAATATACTGATTGATTCCAGTAGGCGTGTAACAGAAGTTTGCCAGGTTGGTGAATAATCCCGGGTCATCCCAGTTGCACTTTCACCTCCACGGAAGTCCAGGCTGATCTCGGTTCTTGGTTCACAGGCTGGGACTTGAGTTCTGGGTGTCCTTCCTTGCTGGGCAGAATTCTACTCCTTGATTCTGAAACTCTCCCACAGCTCTGCTTTATCCTGATACTAGATGGAGCCAGCCAATGTCTGCTCTGAGTTTCAGGCTCCACTGGTCTTTTTCCAAAATGACAACCTGTATACTCCCACCACTTAGGGATATCCAGATCATAGTGGATGCACTCTCAGCCACCATAGCCCGTAGTGTCCAATGCTACATTTCTCCGTGCTTATCTCCATGGAGACCGCTGGAGTTACTCATTTTCAGAATGCCTCTGTAAGTTTAAGCTATCTCTCTCCTGTTGAAAAAGATGTAGAAAGTGTGTTCAGTCTTGGGTATGAGCATAAAATAAATAAACAGACTTGGAATCATGTTGTAAGTCAGTTCAAGGGAGAAAACTTTTTCTAAAACATTAATCATGCATCTTATCTGTTCTAGGTATTGAATCACTGATTTCTTCCATTTTTCAAGTGGCTGAACAAGATCTGCTGTGAATAGCAAATAAATAAACCTATGGCCAGAGAGGTCAGATATCTTATCAAGGTTCACAGAGCTAGTTTGAAAAAAACTGGAAAGATTTAAATGCAAAGCCTCCTGTTGTTTGCTTCACGATGTATACATCATGACAAATAGCTTCTGACAATTGGAATGAATGTAAGGAGACTGGATTTGAATAATATACTCTTAACCTATCAAGATAAAATGGACTTTTCAGTTGTAGATCATTTAGGGTTTTTAATAACTTTAGGGAAAAAAGTACACTAGAGGCAACTGGGAGAGCTGTTTCCTTACTCCATCAGTTTTAGCTTCTAAGGCAGAAACAGTTCTGCTGATCTAAGTCCTGTGCTTCTATTTAAAGAGCATTGAATTTAGCTGAAAAGTAAAGCAAGGTGTCTAGAGAGATAGGGAGAAACACTGCCTCATCTTCATTTCAGAAGACAGCATCCTGCTACAATCAGGTCTCTGCAGGGTGGAGGACCTCACAAGGAGAAAAGACAACTGAATTCTTGCTATTATTTCAGGTAATGCAGCTAAGACACTCAGTATAATACAGAGGCATGTGCTCTTTTGATACTAGCTGAAAAAATGCATCTTATTTCCATCTATGAATTTTAATCTTTACTGTGAAAAATTTACTTATGAAACAAAATTCAATACTGTACTTGAATCCAATTTTCTTTTGCCACTAAAATGTCTTTAATCCAAAATGTGAATTCTATCACAGGTATTAAATGCATATCTAAAATTTGTTTTAAAACCAGCATTAGATGGAACTATTTAATATTTATTTATTTATTTATTTATTTATT